>PTEX01000039.1:2065337-2133609 GCA_003342815.1 Eudromia elegans | reverse complement strand
TCATCCTTTCTGTGCTCTGTTGGGTCTCCCTTTTAGGAGGTCAGCAATGGGGTGCAAGGGAGGAGACCTCTCTGTTCCCTAGCAATGATTTGTCACTAACTTTACGGCTAGATCTCAGCCTGTGCTCACTACGGCCAGTGTGAGGGGCAGCCTGCTTCTCAAATGAAAACACACTGGTTTTGAAAAGGGAAACAACAAATATGCTGAAATCAAGACTTTTTTTTTGCCCCTAAGTTGCACAAATGGCTAAGAAGATAGCCAAGAAATAGCTGAAAGGATGAAGAAAGTAATAAAGGAAGAAAGAAGAAAGCCACGGTTCAGGTGTGAGGGTCAGTCTGGCAATGCTGACGCTTTCAGCAGAAGCGAGGAAATAATATTTTGCTCTGAGCCTCTTTGTGAAAATTCTGATTCAATTGATGCAGTATGAAGCTATCACGAGTGAGACATCATCTAGCAAGCCCCATCACATAAGTAAGAGAAATCTTATTTACAGCCAGCAACTGCTGTTGATCACTTTAGCAGTGTCTTGCTGGAGACCCATGAGCTCGTGGCGGCAGGTGGAAAGCGGAATCGCAGCAAATACAGAAAACTCCTGCAGTTCAGTTTTGCTCCTAACATATGTTGGGTGATTTTCCAGGATGGATACAGTGCCCCTTTGTACCTGCCCCGGATCGCTCTCAGTGCTGAAGCGTGGTCTGCTCTGGGCTCAGGTAGCTCTCTTCTACCTCTGCTTGACCAAGACTGTACTTTGTGCCACCGCCAGCCAGAAGCTGATGGAGGAAAAGAAAGGGGATATTCATGGTGTCAAACCAGGGTGTTAGAAATAAAGGACAGGGTGAAAAAAAAGTCATAGGAGACACTGTGACTATTCAGTTTCTTTCGGACTGTGCTATTACGTGCTTTTGACTCCAGCTAACGACGTCTGGTCTGAGAACAAACAAATCCTAAAGCAGCACATATGCATTTTAATCTCTCTGTCGTCGTTTGTCTCAACAAAATCACTTGAGGCACATTTCCTTTAGTACATATATAACTTTTTGTTGTTCAACAGGCTGGAAATTTAAGTTTTATTATTTAAGAACTCCTTTTAGAGATGTGCTTTGAACTCTCTCATCAAACCTGAGTCTTCTGACGTTCAATAATTTGCTTTGTGTTCGGCCCAGACTATCAGAGAAAACCAAACATATCACATCTGTTTCCACTGGAGACCTGTATCACATCAATAATGCAGCATCACCAGACTCTCCCTGAAAGGCTCCTGTGCTAGAGGAAGAGAGAGCGGTAGAGTGAGATTTTAAAGGGCAAAGAGCTCTTTTCCCTCTCTGAGTCATATTTGCTATTTCTGTCAAAACAAGCCATTTTATTTAACTTTTTTTTTCTTAATACAATGGCCTTTCTATGTTTTCACTGCTGAAGTTCTGAGTGATTGGGCTATCATCGCATTCCCAGTTTTTGAATTACTATTTTGTATTACAGAAGGTGTTGTAGCTGAGGCCAAGTCCTGAAAAAAATTTTTTTTTGGATGAAAAGCTGCTGAGGGTGTTGTTATGCGGTAGCTAGCAATGCAGTCTTAATTTGCTGTACATGGTGTGGACCAGCCCTCCAACTGTAGGCCAAATCCCTCAGAGCACATTGCCACGCTGAGTTACATATCATTATGTATCGTACAGTTTCTTGTTCTTGTTTAACAAACACATTGGGAGTTTTAATGAAACATTTATTTTATTTTTAATTGGCATGGATTTGGAGAAGATTGATGGAGCCTTCCCAGAAGTGGAATGGTTATGAAAGGCAGCTTTTCATTGGTCTAATTTAGTGGTTGCCTATGTTAATTTGTAACTCTCACTGCAGTGTTTGTACTGACTATTGAACACTGACGGCTGGGTCAGTTTGTACAATATCCTTGCATATATTTTTTAAATAAATCTGGGAATTCATCATTCAACGGAGGTGAGCCTCTCCTTGATTAAATGCATAAACCCAACTTTTTTTTACCATATATATTTGCTGTTACTAGTTTATCTGGCCTTCGGATGCTAACCTTTCTGTGGTCCTTCTTGGACAGTGCTTCAATACCGCAATGCCATCAATTTTAGGATATCTACTTGAATAGGTTCCACTCCAGGCTGGCTGGATGTGGCAACTTGAGTCCAGAAAACATTTATTTGGCCAAGTTAATATATCTCAGCCCTCAGCAAGCCCACGGTCCAAAAGAAATCAAAGTACAACAAAGCACTCCAGTACTTGGTGTACTTTTCTGTAGTATTTTAGCACCTGTAGGTTCTAGCTATGGCCCAGCAGTTCCCTGTTTGATATATTTGGTATTCTTGCAGCCTGAACACAAGATTAAAAGGACAAGAATTAAAAGGATTCGCAGAGGAGTAGTATTAAAGCATAAAATAGATGTGTATTGCATAAATTTCAGATTTCAGATTTATCTTTGCAGTTCCTCAGACACACAGTGGCAGAAATGTTCAAGGGCCATTTCCAGCTCAGCCTATGTCCTGCTACTGAGCACAAAGGATTCCTGTCATAACAGCGACTTTAACCTGAAAGTCCATTTTAAGGCAATCTCAGCTAATTTATTACGTTAATAAAAATGAAAGCTGATGTACATTTTGTACAGGTACTTCAAAGTATATTGTGTTACATGCCAAGGTTTTCTGAGATCTTATTGCTGGAATTCACAGCTATATCTTATCCAATAGTTAGGAAAGTGGTAAGGGCATTGCTAGCAATCTGTACACTGATCTGAGTAAGCTTTTCTTTTATTATTTTGTTTTGTTCCCTATGTTGGCTTAGATTCTAGTATGATTGATAGTGATCTGGTAATCCACATAGACGAACAGAGCAGCGCCCTGACCGAATTATGTGGAATCGCCCATACTGAGAAAATACATATTTGAAATCCTTGCAGGCCTCCACCAAACACCCATCACCCTCATTGTCAGTTGGATTTGGCCAGTTTGTTTGACATGCTGTAGAATCAGAGGTAACTTTTCCACTCATTATGAGGCAAGCCTGAGCCTTGATAATCTGCTGAGAGCAAATGGCAATTTGCATGTCTGCTCTCCTTTCAAAAGTAATTACAGCAAAGATGCACATTACTGGTAACATTTGTTAGGGTGAAGAAAATGCAGAGCTGTGAAATCTTGCTGTTGAAAAGTACAGGGAATTAATACTTGAAGATGAAAAGGCTTTTTTTTTTTCCCCAGAAATAATGAAAAAACTACTAGCTTGTCTCACTAAAATTGTTATGACAATCTCTGTAAATAGATTTTTATCTTTTGAGGCATTGATGAGACTTACCACTCTATAAAGATGTATCTATTTAAATTGATATCTTGCTAAAGGCTTGAAACTAGATGGACTCAATGTTAAATATCCCTGGGTCAGATGTGACATATTGCAGGAAGTCTGTGATGGTCAGACCCCTAGGTTACAAACTGTGCTTTGGGCATATGTCACTCAGTTGCTTTCAAGTGCTCTGTTCATGACTTCTCAGCTGGCATAAAAAGAACCAGGAATCATTCAACCATGTTATTTGTTTTCACTTCTGATTTGTTGATGCTTGACAACTGTAAGCACATAAATCTCTTGGCTTATTATTTGTGGACACAGAAACATATGAAATCTAATCATGACTGCTTCCCAAATTTTGGCTTGAGATGGTGAAACCAGCCCAATATTGCCAAAAATCACTGCAATCAATACTTTTGTACATCATCCTCTCCTCTGATTTTCCTATTGCTTCTACAGTGGAAGCTCTGTGATGACAGTCAGGCTAAAACAACCTGATCGTGGTTGCAATGAGATGTCTATGCACAGCCACTTCATATCAAACAACTCCTTAGGGCTTAAACTTTTTATTTTTGTCAGCTGAAACATCTCCAGCAAATGCAGACAGACATGAAAACATATTTTCTAAAATAAGTTAACTGTCAATAGTTCATTTTATCTCCAAGCCTCAGAAATACTTTTTTTTTTTTTTTTTTTTTTTTGAGTCAGTGGCACGACATTTGTTTCTGAGAGAGCTAGTGACAAAGTACACTGAGGAGATGTTTGGGAAAATGTTTTTGTTGTAAGCACTATTAAAAATAAATTACACAAATGCCAAAGCACTTCTTGTAGGATGTGAACACTAGAAGACACCAATAACATATGGCTTCTGCTGTCTTTTTTTCTTTTTTTTCTTCTAAGGCAGTATGTGCTAGAAAAGGTTTTACCCTCAGGATTTTTAACTTGTAAATATGTGTTCAGAAGTAAACTTGATATAGGTATTTTTGCAACTCCCTACATGGATTCTTTGACAAGGAGAAAGGTGCTTGTGGTTTTTTTGTGCCCTGCTCTTGGTAGGTCTCAACACTAGAGATTTCTAGCACTTCGAATGCAGCTCAACCTGCCAGCATTTGCTGAGAAGTTGCTTCCCTCTCCAAATGGAGACCAGGGTTCAATGGGGTGATGAAGAAGGTAGATTATTCTTCCACAAAGAGCCACCAGGAGCAGGACTGGTTAGTCGCCATCCTACAATCTTAAACACTTCACTGTTTTCTCATCTGTTTCTTGTAGGTGCCTGCTGCTTCCTGTCATACGCTTGGACTGCCCGGGACTAGGGCTGTCTTTTCATTATACCAAATACACAATGACTACTGTAATTGAAGGAATTTCTGACTAGTCTGCAGAGACACCAGGAGAAGGCTATCAATCATAATCACACCTATAATTAATAAAAAGTTGATTTGTGGCAATCACTATAAAAGCAGAGTCCATCATTCAGGAGAATAAGGCAAAGATTGTATCTTTTGATTTTGAGAAAAGGATTTTCTCAGTCCAGTGGTCACTGTCTATACTCATGTGATTTGATAGTTGGTTTTGCCCCACATTATGAAAGGATTAACCTATCATTTACTAAATGGAATCTGCTACAGAATATTTTTTATTTGCTGTCAAGAGAGACTAGCCCATCTTTTTGACCTATATTTTTTGTCATTTCCCTCTCCCCATGCCTGTGATCACAATTTTAGTTATATATAAATACACCCCTAAATGTCTACTCATCGCTGTGGAAAGACCACAAGCTAACATAGAATATTAATCCAATAGCACTATTTTTTATGGATTAATAATACAGTTTGCCACCCCCCTGGTTGACTGTGGAGGTCTTTAGAGCTTCATTGCTATCACATCAGGATGAAACAAGATCTGCTCACATCTGAGGGTCAAATTTGCCCAAGATTTATTGACACATTTCAGCAGCATGAGGGAACCCAGAAAACATATTAAGGTTGTGACTGGGGAAAACTTAGGCTCCCAGAATGAGACAGCTGTCTTCTTTCTCCCAGCACTTTACAGTTTCTCTGTAGAGGATGGCTGTTGGGTTAAAGCCAAGAGGGTATTTAAAATACTATTGGGTACTATTGCTACCCATCACAGGTGTGAACAGCCTGTGACTTTCTTCCTCGTGGTAGTAGCTAAACATTTACCAGGCTGAGGGTAGTAGCACCAGAAGGACTTGTATTTCTCTGGATCTAAGTGCCAGGGCTCATGAGCTGAAAWATTTGCTTTTCAGTCACACTTAAGTTGTGCCTTAAATTACTCTAAGCAACAAAGATAGCAAAGAATGTTTTCATAGCTTCATATTACAACAATGAAATTGCCTGGTGTTGTAGAGTGGTGGCTTAATAATGATGAGTAGGTGGTAAAACTAAAAGTAGACATAAAAATAAATAATGAAATCATATTCAGAATTAGATCTTGAACTCTGTAGTTAAATGACGCTTAGACGCTCAGACTATAGACCACTGTTGATTAAATATAATGAATAATACTTTACATGGAGGGCTTGATCATTATTGCTTTGATATTCATGATACATGTTGTACCTCTAATTTGATTTTGAACATTAATATTGCAACATTCAGTTATGTTAGTGAAATGCCTGGTATTATATTAATCATTCGCAGTCGATTTTGTAACTTTAAGGGTATCAAATCATATAACTCAGATGAAGCACAGCTTGCTAAATTGCTTGCTCGTGTTGATACAAGTGAGCTGAATTTAGGGAATGAAGTAGAGATACGGGAACAATCCTGCTTTCTTCAATGCCAGCAGAAAGCTGATTGGAATGTTCCTTCCTTCAATATAGGAAATATTACCATGAAAGAGTGAAGCAGAATAAATGAAAAGGGAATAGCAACATCACATGTGCTGCTATTCCTTTTGATTTCATTATGAAATAACACTCTTTTCTTAAATTTAAGGGGGAAAAAAATGTAAGAGCCTTTTAATTTGTGCAGGCTGTAATGGTATTGCTGCTCTAATCATTTTAGCAGTCCCACTGGGGTAGGTTATGACCTAGTTAATCTGTACATCTGAACTAAAGTCAGTTAACTTACTCTAGAGTTTTGCTAGAGACGTTGAAAGGAAAATCTGGCCCTCAGTTATTGTGGGATTAGATGTGAGCAAAGCGACCATGTTTTAGCTCCAAATGCCACATAGAAACCACACTGTTCATGAAAAGAGGTAGCAGTTTTCAGAGCCACTACAGATAATGGGCATTCCTGAAAAATGCAAATGTCATAGGTAGGATAAAAATGTATGTGTCATCTTGTGACACAGAGCTTTCCAGATAGAAGCTTTCCAGTCTGCATTTATATATATATTTTTCAAATGGTCATTTTTCTGAGTTTTGTTTATAGGCATTAATAGTGCAGAGAAGGTGATTTAACCCTAAAATATTCAAAAAAAGAGAACCTGGAATAATTTTTGTTCTTTCTGCTATTTATCTGTGAGTAGATATGCCTGTTCAATGAAAGGAGAGCAAGGGCCTTTTCATGCTCCTCCCTCTTCCCCCCTCTATTTATTTGAGTATTTTGGGAGTGAAATGTTTTGTCAAGTATATTGATTAAAAACTTTTGCTTCTCCATTTATTATGTGGGGTTTTTTTCTGTGCATGTTTATTAGTCATGAATAGCCAAGAGTATGAAGCAAACAGATGCAGTAAGAAGTTTGTTTAACTTTAAAATTAACCAATCGTAGAATTAAGAAAATACTAAAGAAATATTTGCATTTAATACCAGAAGGTATAAATCAGGCAATGGCTAAATTAAAAACTTTCTCTCTCACAGCTTCTGATGAAGATATTCATCCATTGGTTACTTTTACTGCTGATAGGAGTCTTCATTGTGAAAAGCTGTGTCAGTTCCTGAGGATATATTTTGCCACAAGTAGGTGGAATATATCTCACCTAACTTTAGAAGGCTATAACATTTCTGTATCACTCCCAGAGCATGACAGATCTGGTCTTCTGCAGGAACTTCATTTTGAGAGGATTTGTTATCTAGATTTACCTGCTTCCTCCTGTTGACCGTAGCAAAAACTAAACTAAACTCTATATCTTAGTGTTGCAGAGCTTCACATTGCAGACCTTTCCCCTACTTGTCTGTACTGTCTATGCAACACCCCATAAAACATTTTTTTTCATAAGTTTTCATAACTTTGATACTTCTGGGAAGTATCAAATCTCAGAGTCAGGTTCCGAAAATTTCTGCTCTGCAACTCATAAAATTTTCTATGTCATAACAGGTATCTGTGGTCACACCTCAATGTCTTCACAAGTCTCTTTCTACTTTTACCAACAACACAAATCTTTGCATGAATTATCATATCTGTCATTCAAACTGGCTATTTCCTCTGTATTCATAAATTTAAATTATTCCTGATTAAAAATCCAACCGATTGGTGTGATGAATTGTAGACAGAATTATTGAAAAAAAGATCCATGGATATGAAAAATACCTCAGAAAAATGGTACTTCAAAGAACAATTTTGAGAACAGTAAATAATTCCTGAGTGGCAGGATCACATTCTGGTGGTGATTTAAACAGCAAGAAGTCTTTGTAGAACTTTTGAGTGTGGCAAGCCACATTCTTGAAATTGTAAACTCACTTTGTGGGTTTGCTGCAACCCTTCAGACAGGTACGAGAATGAGAAGTGCTTGAGTAGAATGGAAAAGTGCTTTGACTGCACTCTGAAAGCCAGCGACCCTAATCCCCTATTGATGAGCAGGCAGCATGCCTGAGGTCCAACTCTTTTACCTCTGTATATCAAGGAAACCCTGCTCTTCCACATTCTATCTGCAGACTTAAACCCCAGACTCCCTTAGGGGTCTTTTCTCAGATACACCACAGTGTGGAGGTTGTGTTTCTTCCATTTTCAGAGCTTACAGACTTTCTCTGTTCTAATGATGGGGAAAAATTCTATTAAGAAACCAGAGCTGTAACATGGAATCAAGTAGGAAACCAATGTCCATTGAGTTCAACATTGTCTCCTTCTCACTCTGAAAAGCCTGAAAAAAACAGAAATTCTCTCAGGAGAACTGTGTTGCTTGTTCCTTCCCCTACTCCAAATTAGAGAAACAATAAAAATATTAAAAGTTGGAGAATTAACAACTGGAAAACATGCAAAAAAATATACCACACAAAGTGAAATACTTTTTATTTTTCTTTGCAATATTAAATAAAATTTTGTAATAAAAGAACAATTCTTCATTTAAATTGCCAGAAAAAAATGTTGGCTTACAATTGTCGAATAAAAATGTTTTGAACTAAGTTGTTTCCTGCGGGATTTGATTTTGCGGAATTAGTGGCAGTTATCGAAAAACTATCCCGCCTCCATTCCCTAAATGTCCAGGCAGTTCTCCTCAATGTGTAACTGGCTTGCGGATCTTATCCTAGCTTATCCCATCTCTCGTGCAGAGCTATGAGCAACTAAGGCTAAGTTATAGAGAAGTAGTCTGAGGAAAGCTAAAGATCATGAAGGGGATTGATCCGCCTCATTTGAAGTCTTGGTGGAGTTCTTACTTACTTGAAATATAGAATAGTGGTGCAAGGCTGATGCCAATAGATTTTACTGATGGATTCTGGAAATGGGAATATAGATTTGGACATAGGTGTATGGCAAGCACAATAAAGTGATTTGAGTACTAATTGATGTGAAAATTTTGGGGCAGATTTTGTTCCTGTGTGAATCTTCAATAACACTGGTCTCAATGACCAGCATAATTGATGTAACAGAAGGTGGCCTTTGCGTTTCTGAGGAGTGAATCTCCAAATCAGTATGCTATTCGCTTTACTCCTTGCAACATCTGTTTTTGTAATTTATTTTACCCAGAGGACATCAGCACAGCTTTAGAAGTTGCACGTTGATAGCACGCCATTTTATCAGCACTCTAAATCCACATACAGAATGAACCAAGCTCAAATGTGAAACAAACTAAACTGAGTTTAAGTGAACTGTTATCAAATTAACCCCTCTGTGGGTTGTAATCATCAAGCAGACTAGAAACTTTTAGACTGGTTTTCTAGGAGACTTAGTTGAAAATTACAGTGTTTTTCTGACTGGCTCAATGGATTGCAAAAAGTCTTTTCCCTTTGATGCTCACAGATACGAGCAGCCAGCATGCATGTGCAGAAAGCCCATCGTAATCCGTACGATTATGCACTCCATAGTATCGCATGATCCTGTTATTTCATAGTTATCCTAAACCTTCTGCCATTCATGGTGTAGGGGCAATATTCACAGACAGTGCTGACACTGCTGCATGTGTGTGCTGTCAGTGAAGCTGCAGGGGATTCATGAGAGGGAAAGGGACCAGTTTCYATCTCGTTCTTCCACAACAAGTCTGCTCACTTAAGAGCACCAGCAGCGAAGGTTTTCCCAATTAGTTACAGTGAGGATAGGATGGAAGTGGCACTTTCTAATTTGACTCTCAYGGTTTTCTAGAGCTGTTGCTGTTTGCTCTCACTCAAAGACAAATGTCCAACACTCCATATGTATTTGACACATAGAGAACTGCAAGCATGCAGCAGAAACATGGCTGGACTTGCAACACAATTTGCAGAACTTTCTCAACCACACAAGCTACCAATAAACAAAAATAAATACCTATAAAGGAAATCAGTAAAAAAAATGCTGTAAAGATGTTCTACAACATTTAGCAAGACACAGCCAGGACTCATCTACTAAAATAACAGACAAGAGAAGATTTTGTTTAATACTTCATAAGGAGTATCAAAATATTTCCATAAAGCATTCCTTTAAAAAACAGGGAGAATGTCTATTATTTTTTTCCAATATTTCTCTCTAAATGTTTAATGAAGATGTAAGACTATTGTACATGCTGTAATTATATACACGAATATACACRAATTTTTATAGCACATTTTATATCTCTAAACCATTTGCTAGTTCAGCTCATCCTTGCTAAAGCAATGTAACTGCTGTTTGTATTGCTGATGAACAGAAGAAATGGTCAAGTTTCTCTTTARTAGCTGCTAACAGGAAAAGCTGTGGCCTCTATCTTAAACATAAGCACTCATCACCATTTAAGACAATGGGATCTGAGGGGGCCTCATTAGTGTTCTTATGCATATCTGTGTATGTGCAGGACAAGCAGAAGGATCAGAAGATGTCACAGAGAAACATCCACAAACCCAGGACACAGTCTGAATAAGCACTAAATAAAAAACCTTGCAAGCCTATGGAGGGAGAGCTATAGGACTAACATTGGCTGGAAAGTGGAATGGAAACAAGGGCAAAATGCTAGTTTCACTCTAGAATACTAGTTTCATCCTTTCAGATGTAATGGTTTGGAGTTGGAGGAGGGTCCCTTTACTCAGAAAAGTAGAAGACATTTTGCTATAAGGAAAACCTAAGATGTAATAGAGAGTAGTAGTAGCCTCCTGAAGATGCTGTAATAATGTGATTTTTTTATTGTTATTAAACTTGGAGCCTCTGCAAGATAGCAGCTTAATTTACCTTACATATTTTCTGTGGTTACTTTGTATCAACCGTGCTCTGCAAAAGTCCACCTTGAGAAGGTGACTGGAAGATGATTACTGATCCAGCTGTGAAATTATTCTAACTTTTGCCATGCTGTGGCTTTGTGCTTGAATGGACACACTCTAAACACAACAGAGATGAATACTTGGTATTGTTGCTGCCATTTTCTGCATACATTTCTTGAAAGTATACGTGAGTCAAAACAAAGGAGCCCACAATAGAGCTAAATATACTTTAGCTTTGGAAAAACAGAGCATGACATAACATTCAAGGTCAGAACTTAAATAAATGGTTCTATGCCAAGACAGGACATTTTAAAATCCTAACAACTGGTGTTGACACTGGTATTTTAATAAAAYGGAATCTTACTGGAGTAAAGTAATAAATATCCGGGACACCGTGACCCTCCTAGCAATATATCAGATATGCCACCAGTTGATATATGTGTGAAACTGGTGAAAGGACAACATGCCAGTCTGGAAATCTATTTGCCTTTCAATCTATTTATATTATCCCGTTTGGCTGGTGTCTCGAGTGATGACAAACATATTCTTTTCAACTGTTCAATAACAGTTCTATTGGACTATTCCTTTATAACAAATTATGAGTCAAATTTCTTGCTTGGATGAAAATGAGCAATTAATCATGGTGGTCATTTGTCACAGGCTCTCTGACTCTGGAGATACAAACCTCATATTCAAAGGTGCATAGAGTCTATTTATACATTAACATTTTTCTTTTCCTTTTTTTTTTATATATTTATATATTTTTTTTTATATATCGGTGCCTTTTTTCTCACATTGTAAGGAGCATTGGGAATTGGTGTGTGATGGGGCGAGGTAAGTCTTGATCTTTCTGTGCTTTCAATGCTTACTGTAATAACAAAAAAAATACAATTTTTCCTTTCTTTCCAAGATGCTACAAAGGGTTTGAAAATGTGGCGAGAAAGAGCTATAGAAGTGACCAATTGCAATAAAAAGAATAATTCTTTAAACACGCTAACTTTGTTTTGCTCCAAATGATTATTCTATCATTAAGCTCTTCTTGAAAGCCTGAATCGTATCCTATTCCCTATTCCATAAATATTTCAGGATTCTGTTATTATTCTGTTATGTCTCAGCCAGCAAGGAATGGAAAACAATGGGAAAAAGGGAACTGAGAATCTTACAGGAAGTCTTGGCAATAACTTACTTCTGTCATCCTGCACAAATGCTTTTGAAATACATAAGGTGGAAAGCTGTGCTTTAGATATAAGGGACTTAGCAATGGCTTCAGCTGAAAGTAAAAGAAAACAACTGCATTGGACTCTGCTCCCACACACCTTCATTGCAATAACAACTGCACTGCACTAAATATAAATGTACCTTGGTATAAATGAGAGAAGACTTAGGCCCGAAGTTCGTCTACATGAGAAGCCAGCAGCAGGATGATGCTGAAACCTAGGAAGCTCAATGCCCATTTTGCCCAGTTGGACCTCTCACCTCTTAAAAGCAAGACTGAACCAAGGCTGCTCTTCTGTGGTTCTCTGTCTTTAGGCTCAGTATTGTCATTAAAAAATACCTTAGTTTGTACCTAATCTATGGGTCTGAGCTACTTGTCCACCWGTGGAGTTGGTCCTGCATTAAGTGGGAGCTAGACCTCCAGAGGTCTCTTCCAGCTTCAGTTATTCAGTTATGTCAATTCTAATGTAATTGGTAGACTATTTTTACTATGTGGAGGAAAGGACAATCCAAGTTTCTTTTTCTGTATTGCAATTAATAGATACGATGTAAAAAGTTCTGTGTTTTATGCACTTTCTGGCTTCCATATTTCAGAACTTTTGAATTTTCATTTGATTAGCAGTCATKTAACTATTGTCAGCCAATACGTAAGCATACTCAAATTATTATTTTTACCGTTTCACTACTAAATCTGGCATAACCCATTTAAGTCATTTTTAGAGACAGATTTACATTTGGGCTGATTGTGTGGATGCCAAGTTTCAGCCTACAGTGAGTGAAAACAGATGAATAGTAGAATGGTGAGTGACATCGTTTATAAAGGAAACAACTCCTGACCCTCCCTGACAGCATTGTGAATCTTGTGCTACAATCATCGCTCAGTTTTGCTCTCAATTATTATTCGGTGCCTTCCTAATTTGCTGCCTACGTCCACCCTTGGAACATGTGGGTTTTTTTTTTTTTTTTTTTTGACATTCCTGAATTTTACTTGTCTATTACATCTGGGTTATATCTTGTGAAGGACCACAATATTTACAATGCTACTTGCATCTATTTTCATAGGTCTCCACTCTGCCTTTAGGCAGAGCCTTCAGTCAAAGATGTTGCAACATGTTGTGTCACAGCAAGGGTTACCCTGGGAAATAATGTGCCTCAGTCATCCTAATGAAGAACATGTTTTCCTTGCTTTTCCCTTTTTTCTGGGGGCTATTAGCTATTCAGCAGTGAATTTGGCTAGTCCTTAAATAAGCTCAGTTATGCTGATCAGTGTACATATGTTTATGTGCATGTTTGTGTACATGTATGTTCATGACTGTATGTGGGACTGGATACCAATGCTTTGCTGTGCATATATTTTTTTTTCATTTCCTACTCTCTCTCTTTGTATTTTTTTTTATATGTTTTCTGTGCAGTGAGTCTAGGGTCTGAAGAACACAGGCACAGTCCCTATTCACCTGTTTCCCTGCCTGAATCTTGTACCGGGGTTCTAATTTACAGAGAGCAATGCAATTTAGTCTCAGGAAGTCTGATGAAAGCTGTAATTCCATATTTAGTGCAAAGTGTGAATGTCACCAGTGTTTCTTAGGCTAAATGGTCTGTCATTTTCCCTGAAGTACATCAATAAGCCAAATTCTTATTTTTGGAGTATTTTACATCCTCTTCTAAAATTAAAAAAAAAAAAAAAAAGTGTTGGGCTTTTTTTGTTCTTTCTATAAATCGAGGCCTAAATTTTATCCCAAGATACTCACCCATTACATGCATACAGCTAATCACGTTTAAAACTTGTGATAGTACAAAACTCATATGATGGTGAAAAGCATARAATATACATCTGTTCAAGTACAACATGACTCTGGACGATTTATCCATACTTTTCTGTGGGAGTTTAGGAGCTAAGAGGAGGAAGGGCCTCTCTTTTCTCTACAGGTGTGTTACTCTGTATACTAAAATTCAAGAAAACAAACAACACAAACAAACAAATAAAACCAAAACTTTGGAGAAAATAACCAGTCTCAATCTGAAGCAATTTCTCTACAACTGTAGTTTGAATCACTGTTCTAAGCGTCAGTTCTTCCCTTCACCTATCACATTGAGGGAGGCCAATACTTCAGTAAATAAACCAGTGACACTCTTCAAGATTTTTAGCAGGTCCAGTTGGTGATCGGGAATTTTCTGGCAACAAGGAGATAGGTAACTGGATAAGGAATGGTGCTGGAAACAGAGTGACCCTTTGGCAAATAGAGAAATTATAGGAAAGAAAGTAAAACAAAAGAAAATAAATGAACAAACAAACTAAACTCTGTAGACTTCAGAAATTCATACAAGATTTCTCATTTTTCTGAATTTTTTTGCATCAGTGGAATTTTAGCTATCATTTAAAGTCCCATTGGTATTGGGACTACATTCAAGCCCCTAGCGCATCATATATATCTGCTCTTGAAGAAAAAAAAAATGCAGATAGTGTTTTGTCCATAGGATTTTTGTTAATATATGCACTTTTGCTTCTAAGTTCACAGCCTTTAATGTCATGTTTTGACTTACTGGGGTCATAGGACTTTTTAGCAAAGAAATCTCGGCATGTCATTTATTGACTGCTGTGGTTGAATGGGATGGGACAGGTTCATGAGTACTTTTGGTATGACCAATTGATTCTGCTGGAGTTTTTACAGAGCCTTTGGTACAGGCTTGTTAGATTTTCTGTGCTTCAGAATTTATACATTATTTGAAGTGTCTCTTCATGCATTATTCATGTTCCTATCACACAATTTTGGCTTCCTTTCAAGGAYTGGTAACATTCAGTTCCAAAACGAGACTGAAAAGGAAAGGCAGGGGGAAGGTTTTATTTCATAATTYTTTGTTAAAATTGGTCTGACCGTTGACCTACTTTATTTTCTTACATAGGATGAGAGATAAAAGTGGATTGATGAAACAGTTCCTACAGATATCTGAGTACAAGTGAAATTAAAATGGAGGGATTACAATCTTAGACTAGGACAAATTCACCACTGGAATGACGCCAGCTGGAGCTGGTGTAGACTAATGGAGTTTCCTCATGGCAGAAACTGGCCAAGTAAGTTTGTATTGCTGAAAGCTGCTATGATCTTTCAAGTACTTGGGCAGTGCTGCAAGCAGCCAGTGAAACGGGGGGAGATGATATTTTTGCAAGGAAATTTTGTGGTACAGACCTTGTAACTGCAACTTCAGCACACTCCTAGAGCAACTAMCGCATTAAGCTCTGAGTGCGGTGGATTCTGATGCTAATGGAAAACTAATCCTATATCCGTTCTTCAAGGAGAAACTATGAAGAAATTCATACCAATGCCTTCCCTCTCTGAGGATAACCCCCTTGTTGCTCAGATTTTGCTTCCTTTTCCAGGAAATATATTTCCTCCTGCAGCTTTGGTGGACAAGGTGCCACAGAGCATGGTTTTCTTCCAGCTTATCCCAACTTTAAAATTAGTGTCTCTCCATGGAGTTTATGATATTCACCCTCTYTGTGGCCCAGTATGCATCCAGGAGCATCATGTGAGACACCTAACAGGTAAATGACTTTCTGAATAGTGTATGTGATCACCCTCTCTCTAACCACTAAGCTTGTACCTAGGCTCTGTGCTGAGCAAGGCCTTCTGAATTCTTCTCTCCATGTTGTATCCTGGACTTGAGTGCTGTTGCCACTATTTTCCAGAGATTTTTTTTAGGYTCTCTTTTTAACCTTCAAAACCTGCCTTTTCTCCAGTCTCTTAGGGAAGGCTGGGTTGAGAAATGAACAGGCTGTAGCTTATTTTTCCTCATAGTAACTGTTGAATATTTATGTGCTGAATTGTGATGAGCTGTCCTTTCTATATTGAGTATTATGTGGTATTTTAATTCATGAGGTGGGATTCAGTGCAGAGAGGTGCTTCTGAAGGATTTTGTAACTCTAGGTAAATAAATGAAATAGACAAGTTTTTGCCTTCTCACCCGCCTCTTCAGCAAGCACATCTCTCTATCCTTTATTTTCTTTTTCTTCTGAGAGGATCTAGTTACCACAGTGGTAGGCACCGTTTGAATCAAAATAGATAAAATCTCTGTCTTGGTATCCTCTTCTGTGCAACAAGGATAAAACAGATGTGAAAAAATATTGTTCTTTTCCTTTTATTTTGTGAGTCTGGAACGCAAATGGTTTTGCCAGCAGATCTGGACAATATTTCTCAACTGTTCTCAAAACACCTGCTTTAGAAGTCCTCCMTCTTTGGGCTCTGCAAATCATGTTTTCTTCCTATCATGCTAACGTGAGGTATCCTCTTCAAAATGTGTAATAACACCATCAGTTTTACTATTTGATTTTTATCATCCTCTTTCCCAGGCTGTTATGATTTTCACTGACCTCAAATATTTGCCTTTTGTAAAGATGGAGAATCACAGAGATGATCTGAAAATATGGTCAGTTTAACCTTTCCATTAAAAATGCAACGTGCAATAAAGGCTTTAAATATCAGTTTAATAGCCACAAACCTTTGAACTTTGTTTAATATCTAAGGGTCTGTTTCAGCAAAGTGTCAACTTGGCACAGGATTAGAATCACATACAATACCCATGATTCTAATCACTGGACAAGGACTCTGTGTTGAGGTTAYATACAAATGAACACTGTAGAAAAATCTTTGGGTAGATTGGGACATGATTGGAAATTATTTTCATTTCCTGGATTTATTTAACCCTGGGTTGGTTTCTGTTGTTTCTCAACTATTACAGAATGATAAAATGCTAATTCTACTACAGGGAATGTTGAGCTTTTATTTAAAAAAAAAAAAAAAAAAAGGAGGATATTTATTGATGTTTCTTTTTGAGTAGTGAGTCAGGGAAAATTGTGTTTTGGGAACACAGAATCACTGTGCTGAGCAGCACAGTGAAAACCTCACAGCAGAAGTTGTATCCTTTTATATAATGGGTAAACTCAAATCACCAGGGCATTATGTGCAGATCCATCTATTTAGCTCCTCCGCAAGGAAGGAAATTTTTTTTCCAACATTTTCTGTATCTTAAGTGTCTACAGACACAGGGGAATACTCTAATTTAAAGGCTTACTTGTTAGTACAATAGGAAGCCCTGATAATTTCTTTAATTTTTTTTTTTTTTTTGTATCTGAGTATATGGGATGGAAGTCAACATCATAAGTAAATAGCTAAATTTAAGAAGTCAATCACTGTCTAGAAGTGCTGCAGCCTGGGATTCAGCAGACTATGACAATATGCTGTTTTATCAAGAGCAGTATGTACAAGGGAAGTATGTCCTGATATAGGTGTGTTAAGAACTTTGAGGAATGGCTTATAGCCAGAGTCATTTGTTACGGGTAGTACAARACAGTAATATTTAGTATTAAATGGCAGCTTGTTGATAACAGTGTACACTGATAACACAGACAGGTCATTTTGCAAACTTAGGGAAATGAAGAGTAAGTTTATCTGGGATGTTAAAGATAACATCTCAGTTTTTTTGAATGTYTCTTTCTATAGTAGTCTTTAGTTTTATTTGAGAGATGGAGAAGAATATTTTTAATGAGCTGCTGTGTTTACAGTGAAACTTCAGGATAGATGTTGCTGAGAAAGKTTGCTGAGGAGCAGAGAATRTATTTTTAATATTATAAAAATATATACAAAATATATAAATYGCATTTTATTGAGTTCAAAAGCATTGGATTGGTATCTTTATTTATCATGAGCTACCTGAAAGAAAGATTTCTAAGGAGTTAAATGTTGCTTGGAGCTGAGGCAATGCAGACTTAAAGTTTTATATGGCTGTTTTACTGAGATATCTAAAGTACTGCACAGAAAAAAGGAGAAACAGAAAGATCATTTTCTCTTCCTAATCCCCTGGGAAGAGTGAAACTACATTTGACTACATCTTCCAAATCCTCTGCTTTACCAACATTAATTTTATTGAAGAAGTTCAGGTTTTTGCCCTTAATTTTGAAAATTTGATAATCAATCTAAATAGGTTTTATAATGAATTGTTCTCCAGCATCTTTTGATAGAAGCTGKAAGCAAAATTGTGGAAAATTCAGCATTTCCACAAGCACAATGTGTGAAGAAAGTCTGGTAAAAATTAATATTCAAAATATTTATGCAGGAGAGGAAGGAACGCTTCTGATGTGGGGATCAACTCTGAATAATATGTGGCTACCTTGAAGAGGTACAAGAAACTTTGGAGAAAGGGAATAGTCAGAAGGGCTTTTGGGTTTTAAAATATTACAGCCAAATTTATATTGCTGTTGAGAGCTAAATAAAATGTAAATAAAACAAAGTTAGAAAAATAACTAATCTATTTATTAGCTACAGAGATGAGAGATGCATAAGGAATGGCTATCCCAGGTCATTGCATCCCTACGGAAATATAGGCAGAGCTTGGAAATATAATAACAATTGCTGTGAACCAGTAATGTAAAATAAATAAGGCTGAAACATATTCAAGATAAGAAATATTCCTGAGTATCACTTCATTCAGTTGCTCAAAAAGGATATCTCTCTTTCCTTAATTACTACTTGATGCACATTAAAGGAAGAATTGCACAGAATTGGCAGCAGTTTACACAATCTATAAAATTCAATTGTTTTTGTCTTCCAGCAAGTAATAGTGAATTATTATGGCTGCTTAACATGACCATTAGGTTGCTGAAGCTGGACATACCAAAATGGGAAGAGGGCTCTAATGGACTTACAAGCTCTAAYGAACTTACAATATACTTAGGTCTGAAGAGAATCTCTCTGTTTCATGTCTTCAAGTTTGGTACTCAAAGACAGTGTGAACTCTATTCTTGTGGCCTTTGGCTAAACAGGTGAAACCTATTGTTTTTCTAATCAGAACGTACAAACTGACATGGATTTTTACATCTGCTCTTCATAAATTTTAATGGGTTCCATAGGATTCCCCATGGAAAAAAAAAAATGACAGGGCTCTGGTGGTTTTCCCCAGACATTCAATCAGATTATTGACAAGTACTTGGTAAAAATAATCCTGAGAGAAGACACAACAAGGCATGGCCCCTCTTTTAACGTACTTGCATTTTAAATTATTAACATAGCAATTCAAGCTCGAGTAGCAAACAGAATGGGCAAAAAAAAGGAAAATATTAGAAAATGCAAAGGCTGCAAGTRTTTGTTTGCAGATATGTGATTTATGCTGTGTGCATCATTTGTGTGCACTTGTGTTTATCACCTYCTGGCAGTCCTTGGGCTCCTGTGTTGGATTTGGCCCAGCGTGGGTGCAGGCTGCAGGCTCTCGGGGTGGGCACTGCACCCTTCCTGAGTGTGCAGAGGGCCTATCCATAGGCGTAGGGGTGTAATAGCAGATCCACAGTCTTCCCAGGTGGAGAATATTTCAGTTCAGCTCCCGTCGGGGCTCCTTGGAGACTCCRAGGGCTGGTGTTGGGGATGGTTCCTGGTGGGACATGGCCAAGCCTGGCCACCACCCAGAGCCCATCCCACCTGCCCAGAGGAGCAGGGCCCTGGGGAACAACCAGRCCAGCCCCAACACTAGCCAGCCCTGGGTGTCTGGCACCGCTGTAGGGCTGGGTAAGGCAGAGGCCAGGCTGGGCAGGAGACAGTGGGTCAGGGCCTAGGACCAGGTGCAACATGTTGGGTGGTAACTTGGGCCAAAACCCCTAGGAGCCCATTGGCCAAAAGCAGCTCATGAACAGCATGTTGGTCCTCAATGAGGCCTCACAAAAACTTTCTTGAAAGCCACCCGCTGCTCTCTGCCCAAGCAGGCCTCACACATGCAGCCAGACCTCCAGGAGGGGCTCAGGATGTGCTCAAGGCCCTGGTGGCCTCTTGTCAATGTATGGGAATTTTTTGATAATTTAGGGCACCCACCAATAGCTAAAATCTGTCTATTAAAGCATGGGTAGTAGAAGACCTAACTTTAGATACATCATCCTCAGGTCTATCTACAGCAAAAATTATGTAGTCTAGTTCAGTGTCCAAAGATAGTTCATTTTTTTCAATGCTCTATGTATAAACAAATACAGTATTTATATGTAGCAGACCAATGAGACTGAGTGTGTGGGGAACAGACTGCAGGAAGAACATTCACCGTTAGGTTGTCCTGTGTATGGGTGTGGGTGTCTTAGGCTCTGATCTTCAGGTGGTCTGACTGTGCCCAGTCTCACTGAGAACGGACGCATGGCTGGAGAGTGAATGTCTGAAAACAGATGTTAAGAATCCCCTTTTGGTTTAATACCTACTTCAAAGGATGTATCTTAAAGGCTGAACTACCGAGGTGAATAAGGGAACAATAGCCTATGTCATACTCTTTAGTCTATTCTGCATAGACTCTCCAGACTTTACCTCTGTAAGAAAATGCTCCACTCCACTTACACCGTGCCTCCTATCCCCCCAGAGYTGCTGGGGATCCCCAGAGCAGCTGGTACATCAAGCCCCTGTAGCATGTAAATGCTGCACTGGATCCTTACTCATCAAGGGGAAGAAGGCTGACAGCAGAAGCTGATGCCTGCAGAGAGAAAACAGCTACCAGCTGAGGCTTCAAACAACAGCTGCAGCATCCTCAGATTCCGTGACTCCCACTCAAAGACCTTGCCTGAATCCACTCATTGTGCAGCAGACAGGGCATGTGCATCCATGGAGAGGCGTTCTGTAGATAAGAGAGGCAGCTGGCTATGGATATGGGAAGGTCTTTTCCCCACTGAGATCAACAAGAAGAGAGGTGAGAGAGCTCTGTGTGGGGAGGGGAGAGGGGGAATGGAATMTTTATGATACAAATAATGTCTAGAGACTCTTTGCTGGGAAAGGAGCAAGGCAGTGAGAAGAGCTGCTTTTACTTAGGTCAGTGTTCATGCAATAGAAAAGCAAGGATTATATCTAAACTGTGGGATCCAGGGTGCCTTCCTGTACCTGGTGTGTACCTGAGCATATACACAGGATACCTGGGTGCATACACTGTAGGGCCTGTTCTGCAGCCTGCTTTGTTTAGGCCCTGATGGCTGAAGGATCAGGCTGCAGGGCATGTTGTAGGGCTGCCTGCTGTGCTGACCATCCACGTTCCAGTTTGTATCTTCCTGGGTTTCTGTCCTTAGAAGGTAATTCTGAGCYTTATTTCTCAGCTTTTGATAGATAATAAAAATGCTTTTTTAGGGCYTGCAAATCAGGGGCTGAGTTCCCAGTTGGTTATTCAGTTTATCCTGCTGATGCCCGTGCAGATTGTTTGCACTGTGTATCTAAAGTGTGTGGTCTCTGAGGACATACTGAGTGCCTGCAGTGGAGGAGGGCTCCTGGCCCTGTGGTTCATTATCTGGCTGCATCCTGATTCCATATGGGATTAAGACCTCATCTCTTATGCTCAGGTTTTGTCAAAAAGAAAGAGCTCTGGGCTGGTTAAATATCGAGCAAGCTCTTACAAAGCCCACAGTCTGCTCAATCAGGAGGCTGGGATCCCAGTTCACATCAGTGGAGGGCTTCTGTGTTGGAGCCAGGCAAAATGAGCACATTGCTTCACCTTTGGCTTTAYTATGTGTATATGCTAGGAATGGCACTGACATTCCTATCTGCAGAACTTAAAAATCTTTCTGTGAAAAATATTATAACAGAATACATTGTGCTCTCTACAAGACTGTATTTGCACTCATAAATGTGTCTGTTCCTCTGTATTTGTAAGTTGKACTGTTATGTGTAGACAAAAGGCAAAAAAGAGGTATGTACATACGGGTAATATACGGGCCCATTGGCAAGCGTTTGTAATGAACAGCAGAGAGGTTCAGAATAGAAAGGGTAATTTTTTTTAGTGCTTGAAATGCACCATAATAATCTTAAAAGGCTCTTTAATATTGTGCTGTTTGGCTATTATTTTCCAGACGAGCATAAATGATATATGACAGGATACCACAAGCAGCTTCTGGGAAGGAAGTATTTTCTAGCTGTCAGTAGACGGGCAGTGTAACCGAGAAGGGAATTTCATTGCACTTCCTCCAGACTGCCTAGCAGGCAGCCTCTGCTCACCTCCCCATGGCCCTCTGCTCCGCTGCTCTGGCAGCGCTCAGTGTTTTGCCTGAGAGACAAAGGAGGCTTGTCCTTTCAAAATGTACATACATCAGCATTGCCYGAAAGAGAAATACAGCAGGAAATACTGATTCCAAATTGCTGCTTAAAGTACCAGCCTTCTTCTTCTGCAGACAGAACAGAAATAAAACAGAAGCTAAAAGTAGTGATTTCTTTTTTTTTGTTCAAGCAGAGAAAGGAGTCCCATTTGGCACATTTTCTAAGACATTAAATGTGCCCAAAGAGCAGTTGAAATGGGGTGAGAAGAAAATGGCACTTCTGGTGTAAACAGTGAGGCATTGGTAAAGCAATAACAACTCYGTTAGACACGGGTCTCCACTGAACTGGAATTTGAGAAGTAAAACCTGATTCTTATTCCTAGTGGTAAATCTGCTTGGTTAAATCTGAAAATAAAAGGTTCAAAATCTCCAGTCAAAGCTTGCCAAGTYTGAAGAATCCAACTAAATGTGTGTCAGCTGGAGACTGATACATGGGTTGCCGCACATACACTACACAGAATAATGCCAGCCTCTTACACAAGGTCCTCAGCACAGGACACTGAGTCTTTCTGGCTGAAGCAGTGAAGCTGGACCCGCTCCACTGGCTGCTGTGAGGAGAATGATTATCACAGACTAGCTGGCGATACAGGGATATTGTGTAAAATCATTTCATTGGGGTATTCACTGGGGTATGTCCCCTGTCTAGCACATCAGTAATCAGGACCCAGAATCTGCATAGCTTCCAGACAAACATAATTTAACGTGTTAGTTGATTTGATTCTACACCAAAGCCAAGTGATCTATCTGATTGAGAATATAGTCCCTTTTTACATCTGAATAGGGGCACTGGAAATCTTTGTGGTACCTGAATTCAATGAGCAAGAGCAGAATGACTCTTAACTATGCCTGGTGACCACGCTTCACAAAGTTAACACACTGAGTATGTTTTTAGATCCAACAGAAGCTTCCTAATCAAGATTTTCCACACATATATTCATATTTTTTGCTGGAACACRAAAAGGTGCTAAATCATTACTCTTTACCATATGTTAAAAGCAAATTGCCCCTCTGCTGTGATGCTCCACGGATGTTCTTTTTATTACACAGTAGGTTCCAGGCCATAGCAAGTGTTTTTACTGGTGTGATAATAGATATAGATGATAYCCCGAATTACTAAACTTTATCTGGGCTTGCACCCAAGATTTAATGTATTAAAAATGGAAAAAAAAAAAGGGCTACTGATAATAAGCAAAGTTTTGGTACGGAGAAGGCAAGTTCTTCAGTGCTAGCAGTAACATGGACTATCCTGGACCGGCCTGGACTGTCACCTGCTGTGGTGAGCTTATCCTTTTCTGGTTGTAGTCCAATTCTATTTAAATCTAGCCAGCAGAAAGCATAAGATGAACTGTCCAAAACAATAAAAAGAACATGGAGATCACAGAAAGAGATATATGCCTCGTAGAAGAGATGATCTATCCACTAGAAAGACTTAAAAGAAAATGCAGAAGCGGCAATCTAGAGAAATAASAGTGACCCCATGGAAAAGTCAGCCCGCACTTTTAGTCTTCCAGTTTGCTTAGAATAAAAAAAAAAAACTGCCTTATCTCACAACAGAGGCATTAGCAAGGGTTGACATTTTAATGGTAAGCTCTTTCTTTAACTAATGCACTTGTAAATACACTTACGTGCAGAAAAGASAGACATGAAAATTAAACTGTTTTTCAGAAAGGACTAAGAAGGAGAGGTGCAACTGCTCATGCCACAGTTCTGTACTTCATCTCAGGAGTCAGGTTGCTTTGGGTGGTGATAGATTGAGGCACTGATACATGTCTCAATTGTCACTAAACTTGCATCCTTTCATATCTTGATAGTGTTGAACACGCATCATTAGCACCATCTTCTCCTCTCCCACAGTGTGTGATGATCAACTATAGGCCAGTCATTTAAGGATGGCRASGCAGACAGATAWTTTGATATGGGAGCTAAGGGCAAAYATATGACCAAAAGAGAGGCTATTTTGGTTCAGGGCACACACAGGACACCTCCTCAGTACTCCTCAGCTCTGACTGCTCACTGACACTGCCATGGCACTTGGACAGTGCAGGGCATTTCCTGAGATTTTTTTGTGGTTTCTCATTTTGGTAATTTCTATGTAGGTTTTGTCTGATCTACTCAGTGCTTGTCTGGCTTTGTCTTGAATCCATGTACATTTTTTGCAGCCAGGATAACAAGGATGGGTCTATGACTTGCTGCATGAAGAACCTGCTGCATGAAGACGCATATTTTGCTGACCACAGCTCTCAGTAGCTTTATTTGTTGGTTATTTAGTTCTTGCCTTAGAAGGGACAAAAAGGACCTGGTCTGTACTCATTTTCCTTATGCTGCTAGGTATTTTGCAGACCCTTTGTGTTTGCCCCTAAGATGTCTCTTTTCAAGGATGGAGAGTCCCAGCCAGCTCAGTTATTCTTCTTATTGAAGCTCTTCCAAGCTTTTATTATCCTTGTTGGCTTTCTGTGAACTGATGTCCTTATATGTCCTTCTGCAGATGAGAAGAACAGAACTGAACACATGGTGTGGGCAAAGCATGGATTTATAYTGCAGCATGATATTTTCTACTTTGTTCTCTGTTCCCTTTCTGATAATTCCTAACATTTGTTTTGCTCTTTCAACTGCTGCAGAGCACTGAGATGATGGTTTTTATGGACCTGTATATCATAACATGAAATCTCACTTCCAGGTGGTAATGGTCAGCTCAGAGCTCATAACATTTTTGTGTAATGCTAAGATTGGCTTCTCCCWTGTGCATCACTTTACATTTATCTACATTGAATTTCACATATCAGTTTATTGTCCAGTCACTTGATCCCACAGAGGATTGAAAAGAAAGAAAAGAAACAATAAAACAAAAAACTTCATGGTTAGTTGTTGTCCTTTTTACCTTATATAGCAGTGTGTTATCTGCAAAATTCGTTATCTCGCTGCTTATTTTCTATGTGATTTTTGAGACTGTTAAGCAGAGCAAGTTCCAGCACTAATGTATGCAGAATTTAACTAGTGACAGCACTGAGCACGAAATAAGCACACTATTCCTATGTTCTCTTTCCAGTTCTGTGTACACTTTAGTGTTCTATGCATGCTTAGTTTCTTCCTTATAAGCCCTTGAGGAAAGAATTTGTGAGAAACCTTTTGGAAATCCAGGTAGATCAATTGCACTCCCTTTACCCAAGTGCTTATTGACTTAGCCCTTATAGAAACCCTATTGACTGTCATCAAGTGAGGCACTGCTTGTAGACAGCAAGGTCCTGATAATGAATRCTGTTCTCTCCTAACACATGGTTGGTGCTCTACTTCTCTAAGTGACTCATTTTTGACAAGCAATTATTTTTTTTGCCAGGCTCCCATTTCCAGGCCTCTATAATAGCTCAAGAATGAGCATTCATCAGTTTCTGGAAGCTGGCCCTGGCAAGCTCGTGTGGAGAGTTGTCATGTCAAATCCACCTATAAATACRGTTGTTGTGTGGGTCTTTGAGGTGTAGTCCAACTGATTTACTCTCATTTAGCATTCATGGTGTTCCAAGTATTGTGTGRGGTTTGAAAGGCACGAATGGGCCCACAGATGGGATGCACATTCCTAAGGTCATGAATACACTCCCACACTGCAGAGAGCCCAGGAATGTTATAGTTATAAAAGATCTTATGGAGGGCATCATAGATAGCCATGGCAGCTGGCGCATGCTGCCAGCCACATTGGCACCTGTGTGTTTGGAGGTCTGGCATACACCTGGCACAAGTAGCATAATGTCTGCTCCACAAAATATCAGTTTCCACAGTGTGAAGGCATCACTTGTGCACATCCTAGTATCATGGTGCCCTGTACTTTCACAGAATTACAGCATCACAGAATGGCTGAGATTGGAAGGGACCTCTAGAGATCATCTAGTCCAACCCCCCCTGCTCCAGCAGGGACCCTAGAGCGCAGGGCACAGGGTGGCATCCAGGTGGGTTTGGAAGATCTCCAGAGAAGGGAGATGTATGTGTTTCCTAAACTGTTGAGAACTGGCAGATATTGTCTTTGCTGGGGCACGTAGGTGAAGATCCTACGTGAGRTTTTGAATTGCTTCAGAAGATGCTCTCCAGGTAAGGGTCATCCAGATTAGGTGTGGAGGTGCCTAGTTAAGTGCTTAGTGTTATTGCACTTAGGTTTATTGTATCTCTGGACAACAGATGGAACCCTCTAAGGGTGCCTCTGAGGAATCTGGAAGGTGTAAGCTGTGTGGAGGGACAGCAAGAGGAGATGGGAGAAGTTTAACAGGGTACGGTTACTGTAGCTCAAAAGACCCAAGAAGCGCCTTTTGGTTCTGTGTTATACTGGATGCACTGGGATAAGGATTTGGAGATGAAGGGGAATGAGAGAAAATTCAGTAGTCTGTAATTATGATTATAGCTTGAGGAAAAAAAAGAAAACGCTAGGAGCTGCCTCAATCTCCAATATTTTCCATGAAAATAATGGAAAAAATAATAAAAAAAAAAAGCTCAAAGAATACTTGCCTTTCCATGACTATCATTTTGCTCAGTGTAGTCTGAATATGCTTACTGTGTACAAACATTCATGACTGTCAGTCATCAGTGTAAAACCACATGGATTTATCTTTGAAGGTGTCAAGACTTTCTATCTAATTTCCATATTTCTTGTGTGTAGTAGAAATGACAGCTGGAACAAAGACAGAGGAGAATTAAGAAACCATGAGAACATGCACTTCATTTATAAGAGATATAAGATAAAGCATTCACACTTTTCTGAGCACACACAAATCTCTCTAGAATTGTTTTTGAAGCACTGGGTTCTCTTATCTTGCACAGTGGATGTGTAAGAACTCTTCACAGWCTACAGAAGGCCTAAGCAGAGCAATGCTCAGGTGTTTTTCTGATAAAAACATTTAAAACGTATTTTTGAATTCTGCTTTTACAACTTGACCAGCTGAGGATTTTCTCCCCCAAAAAAATATGAAATCGCATTCTGGTAGATCATCTTCTGCTATGACATTTTACAATGACTCATCAAAGCATCAATGTCCATCAAACAACACAA
The DNA here is from genome assembly GCA_003342815.1 of Eudromia elegans. NCBI lineage: Eukaryota > Metazoa > Chordata > Aves > Tinamiformes > Tinamidae > Eudromia > Eudromia elegans. The sequence continues at coordinate 2,106,431 of PTEX01000039.1, read as the reverse complement.
GCATTTACAGTTCTGTGAGTATCTAAGTTGTTGTTGGCTCTTAGTCATCAAAATCTCTTAAAAGCACATGACTTTTGCTCAGTTACTTTAAATGGCCTAACTTGAAGGATCACTTTATTCACTTAATATTTGTTGCATTTCATCAATGGAAATTCCTAAGGTTTAGATGATTGCCAATTCAGTGCATGTGTATCTGGAATCATTTCCATCCACCATATTTTTTACTGTCTAGTTTGTGTCTATGCAAAAGCACCAGGGTGGAAGAAGGCATTGTCACTCCTGCTGTTATCTTGAATTGACTTGACACAACCTACTTCATTTGTAGTATATAGGACTAACATTAATATTCCTTTTGAGGGGCTATCAATTTTATCAATTGTATTTCTCTGCTTTTTAATGCTGTATTGCCCCTATGAGGTGAATTAGATGCCCTTAAAAACTACCACCTTCACTGTATATCTAAGTTAGCAGTGAGGATATTTTGCCATTAACCTATTATGAAATTATATTAAAAATAAGTGGATCATGATGATTTACAGTAAAGCATAATTAGCCATAAATTTCTGGGTCTAGTTATGCATATACCAATCATATAGCAATATACCTTGCAGAAAGAATAGCAAAAAGCCTCTTAGTAGATATACTATGCTACAAAGCTATAAAAGCAGCCATGCATCAATCACTTTTTTTTTTTTTTTTTTTGAAACTGGTCTAATAGTTCATGTTAACATGTAAAAGCTGTTGTGTTGTTTTTTTTTTAAATGGCTGGAGGAGCTTCAAATTAAAACACAAATTTAACATACCTTTGGGATAATTCATATTGAATTATTTAGACAGACCAGATGATAAACAGAAACATGAATTAGCTTAGCTTTCCTGAGTAATATATGTTGTATATTATGTCTTAGCTAACATATTTTTGTAAATCTTTCTTGGGGGGTTGTAGATAATAAATATATTTCCAATTCTCTTCTGGATTTTTCCAAGCCGTGCCTGTGTCTGCACAAATGATTGTTGGCAGCTTTGTGCATTTTCTCATTTTAAGGATATTTGTTCTGTACAAAGAGGAATACAACTAAAAGGCAGTCAAAATGAAATGCCAACAAGCATTTTTCCAAGCACCACCCTGGTATGATGTTGAGGGAAAGTCCATATGCACTCTACTGCATACTATACTCTCGAGTCTTGCTTCTTCCTCCTCCCTAAATGCTGCTTCTAACAGTTCCTGCTTCACATTGGCATGGATTTACATAGGATTTCTCCAAATATACTCAGAAGGTGCTGGAGCACCTTCTTGGATTTCTGTCTAACCTTTAAAAAAAGTGATTCTGGATTCTTAAAATAGAGTTCTCCACATTTTATTTTCCTTATCAGTTTCTTCCAGGCTACAGGTCGTGAGGCACAACAAAACTGTAGTATCACACAGCAGAGCAGTCCCCAGGCTTGCACAGAGCAGACACTTTAGTGCTGTGCCATGAGAAACTGCCACTCCCAAGAACAGCTTGGCTCTCTTGCTGGATCCGTCCTGAAAATTTCCTTGCTAACTCTTCACATACACGTGCATTGCTAGATTAAGTTACTGAACTAGCGACTGAGATGCTTAAACTCCACAGCTGGATAATTGCGATGTGTTTTCCAGTACCCATAAGGAAAACTGAACTTCATTTTTTCCTAGCACAGGAAGGTTAGAGAACTGTAGCCACGAAATTCTTTAGCTGCATTGCTGAACTTGATGGAGTAACACCCTGCTGGGATCTTAAAACACTCATTGTAATAAGAGAAAGGATCTCCAAGCATAGGATCAATACACTGCTGTTGACTTTCACCTACACAGAGAAATTGGGCCTCTAAGGACTTGCCCTAGAAAACATCAGGCAGAGTGAACACTGTTGTGTATTTGGAAGCAGACAGCTCAAACTGGGAAAGGTTTAGTCCAGCAACAGGGTCAGGTGGGAATCACTATAAAAGTCATGTAACTTGACCAGGCTAACACTGTGGAAAGCAAAGGCTGTAAGTTAATGAAGAAGAATACAAAGTAATACAGAAGTCCACTGTGCATGGAGGGCCCTGCTTACAAAGGTCACTAAGCCAATACAATTTTTCTTTACTATGTGCAATTAATTTAGTATATGCAGAATTCCAGCACTCGTCTAGCCATATTTGTTAGAAAAAGGCCACATTCAAGTATTTATGCAGAAAAGAAAAACAGAATTCGAATACAACCTATGCCTGTATTTGTAATGGACGAACTAATGCTAAACTTTGGGAAACAACAGAAGAACAAGGTCATTTTGACCTTCTTACTTTCCAAAGAAAGTTGTGGGGATTCATTTAGATGCAGAAGGGAAAAAAATGTATAGGATTTTATCTTCTTAAATGCACAAGCACAGAGATACATGCAATAATGCATTTATCATTCCATTTGAAGAATTTTGGTATTACTGTAGAAATGTCTTACTTCTCATGGTAACAGAGGATGTGATATGCATGAAAAAGAGCAGATATTTAGACCAGAGCTGGATAACCAAAACATGTCGGGGTGGAAGCTCACCTTTTCTTGTAAAACTGCAAATATTTCTGCAAGTAACTGCTTTTTAAACAACATTACAAAATGACCCATATAGCTAGACAACGGTAGAAAAAAAGAGTTTGCCTTAGGTAAAATTGATAATTTTTATTTCAGATTGCACATGCAATTATACTAGAGTGGATGCTTGGATGAAATACTTTGTGTTCCAGCTCTAGCACATGTAAATAATGTAAGAGGAGAAATCACAGTAGATATTTACAGTATTGGAATGCTGAATTGTTATGTTACATGTAATTCATGTCCAAGGATGGCTAAAAGAAGAAATACAGGCTTTGCCTCTCTATTTCTCCCTGAAAAGGTCATAGGATCCAACTCAAGACACTAAAGTAAGTGGAAAAACTCCTGTTTCTATTTGTCCTTTGACAAATTGTACTTTGTTAGATCCAAACTAGATTTATCTTTGCAATTAGTACTGAAATACCTGTAAATCTAAAAGTTGTAATTCTAAGAAGGAGAAAATGGATTGTTGTTATATAATGAAAATGCTGAATTATAAACACACTTAATCATGGTAGATGTAAGCACATAGGCGGAACTGCCATTTCAAGTGTCTTTCTCCTTGTGTGAAACTGCATTAATCACTTTTATTGTCACATTAATTTTTAATAAGTTCAGTAAACTCATAACTATGCTGAAGAGATGTCAATCAGGCTTTTTAAATTTAAGTATTAAAGTGACATGAAGAGTGATATTAAGAGTGCAATCAGTTAAAATGCCACTTTGGGGGAAATTTATTGTCTGATCATAACAGTGAAAAATTGACATATTTTGTTTCTGAGATATACCATTTTTTACTTTAGTTGACCAAACTGGAATTATTTCCTAGATCTCTGAATTACTGGGGACAGAAAAAAACATCAGGAAAGGAATTAGCTCATAAGAAAATATCACTGTCTAAGGTAATAATTTGAATAACTTTAAAAACGACAGAGAAATGGAAGTTAAGGGAGAGGATATTGAATGTAAACATACCCCATAAGACTGAATATTCTTATTATATGGCTACAAGTTAATTCCCCTAACAAATAATCTGATCTTAATGCTTTTAGGAAAAATTTGCTGGCCTTAGTAAGATGTAAGGAGTGAACAGGAATGTCAGAACAGTTCCYATCCTATATGATAGAACATTAAGTAAGGAAGACTACTGACCACTATGATACTGTTTACACCTCTAAATAAAAATATATATTTTCCTTTAAAGCCTTCTGTGCTCATGCTTATGGACTACAGCATTTGTTGTTCTGGGATGATATTCCTTATAAATATTTACATGAGTGTATAGATCATTAATTATGCAACATAGGGCACCCACCAAACCAAGCCAAAACAAATTTCTACTTTCCTAGTGGATATTTAGCCTAAGGAATGCTAAAGTGCTATAAATACACATTTATTCCAAATCAAATATATTTGCTAGGGCAGTTTATTCTCCAATTTCATCAGAGAGGCGCAGTGCTATGGAAGCACTCTTGTTCCAACCCAAAAGCTTACATAATGAAATTGTTAGTKAATTTTTTTCAGATAAAGTACTTTGGTTTGTGAATATGCTGTATTCCCCCTTCCGCTAGCAATTACAATGCTTCACATGGGATGCCAGGTTTTATGCAGTGTTCTTTATTTCTGGCAAATTAGGGAGATGTTCAGCACAGAGGCTGCTGAATCAATTTGCCAAATGCCAGGTGACTGCAGTTATCTTTTTTATAGGTGAAGAACTACCCAATTGTGCTTTGAGTGTACAGAGCCCCAGCAGTCCAAATTACACCAGTGGCAGTGTTGCTATTTATGCAGGTGGTAATGGCACTACAGAAAATACCACCCACATAGGAATAAGAGCCTRTAGTACAAGTCCTTATTTATCCACCTATCAAAATATACAAAAAGACTTCAYAAAAGGATATGTTGATATTATCAGTGGAACCTGTTCCATACCTATGCTCTTTTTATGCATGGAAAATGGTCTGTGAGCCTTTCATCAGATTTACAAAGTGAATTCTGTGGGAAAATACTATGTACTTGATTGTGAGCAGAAATACTGATCAGATACAGACTTGAATCCTTTTCATGAGAACAGTGTTTTAGAAAATTAAAAGTGGAAATCAGTTATGCCTATACACCAGGGTATGTACCATTGTATAGACCAATTTACCTTTTTATGAATATGTAATAGTAAAATAACAGTATCTTTCTACATAYAGCTATAAGTGATTGCTCTTTCTTAAATCATGCTGAAGACGTGCCTAGATAATGCATGGCCTTGCTGAGTGTAAGGATATCTATCCTGTTTAGTAGAGTGCTGCTGAAATCCTAATGCACCCAAAATGCACCCCCCAGATCCCTAACTAGCCTAGAAACCCAAAGCAGTTAGTGCACGCTACCGAGCATCTCTGCCTGCAGTGCTTCCTGGATGGGCCTGGAGGATGTACAAGCTGTGCTTGTGCAGGGTCGAGTTGCTTGGTTGTGTTGACACACACTGCAGCTGCACAGCTTGGAGACCCCGGGGAGCACGGTGCTCCTGACAGCTCCCGGAGGCAGGACCAGGGCAGGCAGGAGACTTCAGGGACCTCTCTACTCTCTGCAGTGTAAACATAACCTGAGTCAACAGGGCMTTTGCATTTTATTAGAATACATAAATGTTGCCTGGGTGGCTGAAGATGAGAAGTGCTCTAGCCGTGTTGATCTGATGGTACCACCCAGGTAAAACTTCTAGGAGAGACACCATGCCAAATAAATGAGCTGGAAAAAGCAGTTAAGCTTACAGGCAAATAAGCCATATGCATTCAGGTATATAGCTCTGTTTTAGTAAACAGTGGGATTTAAACATTCTTCCCAGCTTTGGGTACTATTATTCATCTTTGTAAGAAAATCTTAATTTGCTCCCAAAATACTATTTTAACAATTGGTATTGTTGCATGAMTTAATGCTACTTTATGAATACTTTACCTCTGCTCTCCTCTCCTCAGCACTCATCACAACCTTCTATAGTGATGTTTGCAGTAGGCTAGTGTTGCCTCCACTGTTGCAGCTCACATACCTCTTATGCCTGCATCCTCCAGAGCCTTCGAGAGGGATTTTCATGTTAACGTCTTGATAATTGCAAAAGCTCAGCGGGCCTGGCAGGCAGGGAGGAGGGCTAATCCATCAAAGTATATAGCTATGTTTTCTAAATGGGTTATTATGGATCTTACACCTTCACTGATAAAATTTACTTTCTTGTAAATGGATTTGGATTAAGATGGGAACTGGTCTTTAAACAGTAATGCAGTATTTTCACACTGAATACACGTGATTTCTTGGGCATCAGGCCAAAAACAACCTTAAGAATGTTTTTGTGCCCTAGAATTTAGCATATTGCATTTTTCCAGGATCTTTAAAAAATTAACAAAAAGTTTAGGATGGCTGCTCTCCCTCTTTCTGTGTATTTCAAGTTTGTATCTTTTGGATGCCTTCTGCTATGGGTTCTAACATCTCTAAATGTTTTAATTCTGGAACTGGGATTAAGAGAAACAAACACGCATGGTTAAAGTGGAGGCTTGGTGAGGCTACTTCCCACAAAAGTAAAATTGTGATTTGTTTTGATCGTTGTAGTCACTGCTTCAAACCTTGTTCTTGGGAATAAGGGTGCTAACTTGCCTGCTTGACCAGATTGTCACACGCATGTGAGTGTAGTTGATTTGTGAATACAGACACAGTTTGAGATGGATAATTTTCTTTCCAGCTACTATCAATTAGATGTGGACCTTCAACCCCACTAACCCCCCAAAATTATTTTCTTAATTTGTTATATCTGGCTGGTCTATGCTGATGCCCATAGAAGCCTTGCACAGGAGGGAAAGTGCCCGTATAAGCACACTGCGGACTCATTGCATGACARACTGCTTTACTTCAGGAATGGTCTTGACAAGCCAGGATTTTCAGGCTGTAAGTTGAATGCTCCACATACTTGACRTTGTAATGGCTTAGAAGATCCAAGGAGAACCCGGGCTGTGTGTCAGCCGTCACAGAACATATGTGATGAACATGGCAGTGATCCGCAGGGGGTGTCCTTGAGTCACGACAGCTCCCGCTAAGTACCCAGGCTCCCGTGACAAAGCAAATATTGTTACCAGGCCTGGCTTCAGCTATGGATTTTGATTGCCAGCATCTGGCTCCCTGATGACTCTCTTGCATGGTGTCCTGCTTGCAAAAGGATCTTCCCAATGCCATTTTTGATATTAAATTCTGATTATTTGATGCTTTCAGACCAGTATGGGAACATGCTTTCGACACCACCATGGCTTTGTGTGTTTTMTATTTTCCTTTCTTGATTCTATTTGGGAAAGAATCACACTTAGTTCAACCTGATTTATCCCAAATGTTTAAAACCAGTGAAAGGACATCATCACCTGGTATTGCAGTGCATATGAGTTGCACACTGGTGCTAGTGCTGATACCAGTATTTTTCAAGTATATCTTCTGCAGTACAGAGAGAAAGTAGAAGATCTGCAACATGCTGCATATTACTGCTAAAGGCAGTAATGTCTTTGTCAGGGAGGACAAGAGGTGAGTGAATTCAAGGGCCCTTCACAGATCAGACTTGAAGAATTCAGAAATAACTTATAAAGGGCAGATTTTACTGTTTGTAGTTGCTTGGTCCAAACCGTGATGGAGTGAGAAGGTAAGCTTATGAAAGAAGGCTCAAAAAGGAGACGTTCAGGCAAAAGAAGGGAAAACATTTGGTACTCTTTTTTTCCCCAATTTTGGAGTAGTGGTGATTTTCCCTATCTACAGATCTCTGAGAGACCTTTAGGCTGTAAGTGCACAGACTCTTCTTCTATGAGTTGATCTATTATATCTCTTATAGCTGATATATAGGACCGTATTTCACTAGCATAATAAGCTTTCAGGATCCAAGGTACTTCAGCGAAGGTGAGTGCCTTGTTTGAAGTCACCATGATGCATGGCTGGTAAAATGAATGGTGGGAGGGTCTGTCAGCTCAGGCGGCCCCCACTGTGCTCCAATTAGCTGTGCTTGTAATTGATGTTGCAGGTTTGAAGTCGGCTATGATTCATGGTCACTAAAGTTCATAACATAGGTGTTTTTTTCCTTTTTAAGGAAAAAAACCCAACAATTACTTTAAAATAGTTTTGACGATGATTAATGGAATGAGGAAGCAACAGAAAACTGAATGCTTAAGTATATGGTCAGAGGCAGGGAACTATAATAGCAGAGGCTATAGCAGGCTAAACCCTAATTTGTTTTGTATGCCCACCACATACTGACTGTAATGAAGACACTGCTGAATTCCTCTTTGGACGTTTCCAGACAACCTGCTAGGTGGATTCTTGGCTGGCTGGGTGCCTTGTTTTGGCCTCTGAGAACACCCCTCCCTGTTTTAGTCAGCTTGCAGAGAGTCCTGTGGATCCTTGGTAGAGACACAGGTTTGCATCACGGGCAGTTTTCTGTTTAAGTAGAAACATGCCATCTTTTCTAACAGAGAACACAGCACGGACACTTTGTGTTGGCCATTGACATACACAGGGTGTTAGCGGCCTCTTAGGCTCTCTGCCTCTTTTCCTCGACGAGTGTGTCTGGTACTTCCTAAAGCCCATGTATACTAGTAAAGTTATTACAGGACTCAGCGAAAAGCTGCCCTGTGCTTTCTGTGGGAGGTGCCTGCAGCACCAAGGCGTAGTTGGGATGACCTGCCTCCCCAAAGCAGCTATTTTAAAGCTAGCTGGCTTATCTCTGCACAAGTTCCAGTGACCACAGCAGASACTTACCATTTAAAGTATGTCCATTTTCCTCATCTAAGGCCTTGTTAAAATGTATTACTTGTTACATTATAGTGTAGTTATAGTGGGTGGGCCCATTCTGACACTGAAACAGCATAACATCAGTACAATTGTGTTCTTATGTTTGAATAACAGCCTGATATTCTGCTGTGGAATTTACACCACAGGCAGAAGTACTTAAGGACCTGCAAATATTCTTCTACTTTATACACTATATCTTCCCTCCTTCTGGCAAGTCACACTGACTCGCTCTTAAATTATGCGGTGAAATTTACTTTTGTGCCGCTGATGAAAGTRACAGCATTCTGTTCAATGACTTTCTGAAGAAAGTAGCGCACAAAAGGAAGTAATTTCTACCTCCTCTCTATTTCCTTCACCTGCTGGCCTTTCTGCTTCACCTTCTGTTTATCTTCTGTCACTGAAAATAGGCTGCWATAGTTTGGGAAGAGATTCTTATGCTTCTTTCTAATGGTTACTAATTTCACAGTTAAAAACTCTTAATTTTTCTTTTGATATCTAGAGGCAAGAATGGTGATAATTCGGATAATCTAAGGGTGGTCAAATCCTTTTCCATCATCTGCTATTGCCTCCTGCTCATTCACTTTTGGATTTTATTGAAACAAGAAGAAAGAAGAAACTAGCACTCTCTGGACTTAAAAAAAATTCCCTTAATGAAATTCTTTTTCAGAAGGAAATAGATTTTTGCATGGGAATGTAGGCTCGACACATGGCCAGAGGACTATATGACGGATGGTGTTGTAAAAATAAYGCTAAGAGTAGAATTTGCAGTAGAGATCATAGACCTTTCCTATGCCAAGAAGTGACCTCAYGGCAGACTAGTCTGAGCTGGGAGCTCCCGCAACTGGACAGTGACATGGGAAGTTGTCACCCTTATGGGCTTGGGTGCTTCTGAAACACTTGAATTCAGCACTAGAATAGAGGACTAACCACTTATAAAGTTGATCTTCTTTTGAAAGGTGTGGGTTGGGGTGCTGTGGGGCCAGGGGCTCCCAAGGCCAGTGTCCCTTCGGAAAGTCCATTTGTAGGCATGGTCATAAGCAACCTATGTGCTAAGATTCTCAGTGTCTGCTCCTGCAAATGTGTGCATCTGTTGCTACGCTTTACAGTATTATCCTTTCATATAAGAGCAGCAATTTACAATGTTATACCCCATTGATTTAGAGTAAACTATGTTTGAAAACATACATTTTATTGAACTTTTGTTTTAGTGTGGATACAGGATTAAAGCCATGGATGACATTGAAAGTCATAATCTCCAATATGATAAGGAAAGAGGATGTAAATGGAAAACTTTTCAAAGTAATTTTATTCAGAATTTCCTTACAGAGAAGAATATGAGCCAGTAATACTATGAAAAAAAGTCCCTTACTTGCTAATTCTCAAGGAATTGTGAAGGAAATTTGGGGTTAATTACTCCAGTGAGCTTTGGAACAATCCTAGCACTGAACCTAATAGAAGTTCTCAAACCTCTGAAACTTAAAATAAGACCACTACAAGCATTATGGGAAATGTAAAGAATGTAAAGGAAGACTTGAAATGTCAGAACAAATGATTCATTTAATTTAAAACACTTTAATTCCATGTGAATATGAAAAACACATTTGGTGTAGGTAAAATGTATATCTTAAGTCTGTCCTAAGTGATCTATAATCTCCTCAGAGCTAGAAAGAGAAAGAGGTAAGGGGCACAGCTCACAGCAAGAGAAATTAGGATAGTTTTTCTTACTGTGACAGTGGTCAAACATTGGACTAGGTTGTCCAGAGAGGTTGTGGTGTCTCTGTCCTTGTAGATATTCACATCTCAACTGAACGGATCCCTGTCCTACCTGTCTGAGCAGGTATTTAGAACAGGTATTGCCCTGAAGCCCATTCCAAATTATATCCCTCTGCAACTTGATAAAAAATAAAGAAATGAAARTGCATAAAATGCAAAGAAATGAAAATCAAGGGTGAGGTTTTCTAATAAACTTTCGATCTTGGCCTTTCACTGCAGCATGCTTTATTTGAATGAAAAAAAAACCAAACTATGATGTCACTACAAGAATTCCAATTTCAGTTATTTAGCAGCATGATGAATATAACAAAAAAGGCATATTATATGCCCTAGATATGTGATTTCTGTAAAGACTAAGAAGACTATATAAAGACTATAAAGACTATATAAAACTGAAGGATCATATATTCTGCAAAGACAAGACCAGCATGTCTCTTGTCTGAATTGCAGAACACTGTTATCACTGTTTCTGGGGAAGGAAATTAAGTAATTTACTGGACGAAATTAAAAGGACAAAAGATAACATTCAAAAATGTTTTCTACAAGTTAGGGTTCAATTCCTTAACACTTGATGTATTGACTGAACAAGGACTGAGGCAGTTCGTTCTTGTTGAAAGAGATGAGAGTGGAGGAGATGCTGCCTTATGAGAGGGCCAGCCCTTGATATGATGGGCTCTATAGTCTCAAAAAGCACCAGGCATAAATCATGAGTGTTTTTAATAGGGACTAAAATTTGATGGAACAATGTGGCCTTCCATTTGTCCTTGAATTTACGCAACTCTGCAAACAGGTCCATTTTCAATGTCACAAAGGTGCTGGAACACAGAAGCAGAATAAAGAAGGAAAAGGCCTCGGTAAATCATTGAGCGGCAGCCTTTCCTGGCTCATCTGAAATGCTCCTACCCTTCTCCTTCAAATGTAAATCTTAACAATGTTTTTGGCAACATCTAATGGCAGGAAAGATTGATGTCTGTGTTATTATTGATATATTTTATAATCATCCYGCTGAGAAGTAGTACAGGGTGATTTTTTTTTCAACATCAAAACAGAGATTTTATCAGGAGAGCAAAATATTATTTAAAAAACTGTATCAGAGACCTGTTTGTGCTACATTTTGTATAGCCTCCAGCTATGCTGGCTTGCACAGCATCACTTTGTTGTTTTTTTAGCAGTTAATGTTTCCTTTCCTTCCCCTTTCCTTCCCCTTTCCTTCCTCTTTCCTTCCTTTTTCCTTCCTCTTTCCTTCCCCTTTCCATCCCCTTTCCTTCCTCTTTCCCAAGCTAGCCCTTATAAGCAGCAAGCATATTTAAGAGACTGGTGTTTTTCTTCTGTAAAGACGCACACAGTGCATCTTTGATACAACTGAGGGTAAGTAGTGTTATATCTACCTCCCTTGTCTGAGTCCTAAGCAAAGACAGGAGCAGTTTATCGCAGAGAGCTTGCAGAAGGGCAGYTATGAGGAAGAGGGATGCTCTGTCACAGCTGGCAGGAGGCACATGGATGAAGAGTTCCTTCCTTTGGGAAGGAATTCTGGAAAAGAAGATGGGACCAGAGGGAGCATTTCTTTCCAGACMGTTCCTCATTCTGGAAGTGTCCTGCCCTTTTCAAGTCCTGCTGCATTGTCTCAGCARAAGAAGCTTATTGGTATTTTCTTACAAACTATGGATTTTTCATTTAATTTTATTTTATTTTTAGTTTAATCTTTGATGTGTTATGTAGGACCCCCTCTCAAATTATGTGGCCACTGTTGTTTTCTTTGAAGACACAGGTTTTAAAAAGAGAAGAAATCAGAATAGAGACRATCAAAGCACTTGATGCAATAGCAAGTAATTAAATTTGGAATTAATGAGAGTAGGAGAAATACATTATGGAGAGGGAGAGCATGAGAAAGAATGAGCAGAGGGAAATTAAGAGAATATTGCAAAAAGACAGCAATTATCTTAACCATTTTAAGTGATGTCCATATGTTTTGTAAGATATGGCATGCACAGCAGCTACTGGATGGAAGTTACAAAACAGACTGGATAGTTTTCATGGAAGTGTAGTTTGAATTTAATTTTAAGTCCAAGTCTTTAAAACTTTCACCAGGACTGACTGATCAGATCATGACATACCAGGAGGGATATGTTAGAGGCACACCATCCTTGCCAAGTTTAAAACTGCAAGGGAAGAAAATGGATGCATATGTGCTTTAAATATTAGGAGGAAATCCAGTCAAGTTCTAGGACGTTGCCAATTGACACCAGCAGTAGAACTAGTCCCAAATATTTTAGATAATCTTACTTAGATGAATGCGCATATAAATATTTTAGCAGACTGTGTTCTGGCTGCATTATTGCATATATTAGATTAAATAAACAATAATACCATAATTCAAAGCCTTTTATGAKGCCTTGTATCCTGTTAATTGTGACTAAAAATATGAAGTAGCTATTATGCAAATGTTATACCTTTGAATTAAKTAGACATTTTTGCTGATGAATCTGACCCATGCTTGACATAATACATCTGCACTTTTATGTTCCTTTTAGAAATCAGAAAGATTTTGTTATATGAATAAGCATGTCAATCATCTGACTTGYGCAAAAACACAGCATTATGTCCCCCATTAGTTGTTTCAGGCACGTGTAAATGATGATGAGAAGGCAAGAAWATTCCAGGGGTTCATATGTATTTTTATGCTTCACTTGTTCGCAGCAACATATGCACTCTTCCTACTGATTTGTCCGACATTGACCTTTTTAGTATGTAAATAGGTTATCTCCCCACATAGTGCAATCAACAGGGTATAAAGTGAGTAATTCCAACAGGGTATAAAGTGAGTAATTCCAAAGAAATTTCTTTGAGAACTTCAGATATATACTGTTATGAAGAAGCTGGCAGGTGCAGCGTGGTCATACACAACAAACAAAATATGTCTGTAGGCAAGTGGCTAATTCGCTCTTTCAGTGATCGGAGTGTTTTTACTTGAAAAGAAAGGCAGCAAAGGSAGACAGTTATTTGTACAACCTAGGTGACAAATAAAAACTGCTATATTATACATGTTTATAGATTAGTTGACTGTCTGGACCAGTAAGGTATGATCCTTTCAGAAATAGGAGATTTCTGTGATGAAAGACAGAAATCACAAAAACACAGGATTTATTTGTCATAATCTATTAAGAAAACCTGTCCCAGTCCTGTAACATGTGGAGCCTTCAATTCCTATGGATCATGAAGTCTTTATTTCTCCTCATGAAGGCAGCCTGAAAACCTGTATAAATGTGGACTGCATATGAAGCAGACAGGCTCAACTTCTTACAGTCCTACTTAACGACAATCCTGCAGATGTCATTGACATTTCTGTAGGACATAAGATTTTGGCTTTTCTTCCTTATTAATTCCCTCCACTTTCTAAGCGTTTAAGTGACAGCTGGGATCAGTGGCCTTTGCTGCTGGAGGAGTGCCCCTGATACCCTCTGATGTCTGTGAAGATAACAGCAAACAGGACCTACTTATATATGAAGGTATGAAGAAAAACTGTAGCACAAGCATACAAATTACTAGCGTTTGCTGATCACAAGTATTAGCCCTGAAGAACAAAATTTTAAACAGCAAAAGCAGATTGCATTTTTTAATAACTAGACCTCGGCTGTATCTGCTGCAGGATGCCAGCTATTAACACCACTTGTGTCCATCAGTTCTTTTACAGGAGCCCTTGTTTCAGTCAGAAACATCACCTGAAGCTGCTGTAAAGGTCACTCCTTTGTGCTGGCAAAGCGGAACTATTTGCTATACATGCCAGATGAAAGATGATATTTGTCCTTATTGGTAATGAGAARTAATCTCTCTGACACAGTGGAAGCTGCAAGTTCGCCATCAGCTGAGACACTGTGGAGCCAGGTCTCTGACCTTGCATGTAGAAGAGCCTGCATTTCTAGTAACCACAATAYGCTGGAGGTAATATGATTATCATCTTTTGTTGCTGACACCTTATGTCACTKCTGCATAACCTTATGCCTCTTGTCAGCTTTGTCAGGAGTGAAAATGGAAAGGTTGAATTTGATCATGTGGTACTGAAGAAAATGAAGAACTATTCATAAAAGTGCAGCCACAAATGGGATTGACTGCAAGAGCTTTTAAAATGTTTTATTTTCTTAATAATCACACGGTGAGCATTTGTCTGAAATTAGAAATATGATATATAGTGTGCTGCCTTGTATTTAATTGTAACACTTTAGAATACCATTTGTTTGAATAGCTTTGGACAGAATGCAGTTGAGTTATTCTTAATTCGGTCACTGGAGGACTGCCATATTTTTTCACTTATAACAATAGAAAGAGTGAAAAAACGACTACAAAAGCTGCTGGCCCAGAAGCTCAGCTATTGCTAAACAACTCACAGAACAGCTTGGGAGTGCAAGTGTGTAGGCATTTAAATATAGACTTTTCACTCTCCTGTGGATGTGTATGCCTGGATGGTCTCTATATTTTCCAAATGCTATGTTTCTTGGAGTAGTTATTTTAAGTTTAAGTCCTCCAAAGTACTGGGAAAAATGAAGAACACAGGAAAATTGAGTTGAAATGGAAAACAAGACAATCATTTCTTTTTCCTTTAAGCATTTGCAAAGGGGTTGTAAGATTTCTGTTCCCATTTGGAGACCCTTGGGTACCTGAAATGTGTTTGGCTGCGTATTTTGTATGATTTATAAAAGTGTACTGTACCAGGCAGGCAAGAAAAGGCAAAAAATCCAGATGCATAGCACTGTACGGTGTATGAGGTAAGTCCTTTTTCTGCAGCCGGATAAATGCTGAAGTCAGGAAGAAATCTCACACTTTACAGTTCTCTTAAAAGTGAAAATGCAGCAATAGCACAAGTTTCATAGAATCATAGAATTTTTAGGGTTGGAAGGGACCTCTAGAGATCATCTAGTCCAACACCCCTGCACACGCAGGGTCACCTAGAGCACATGGCACGAGGTGGCATCCAGGCAGGTTTTGAAGATCTCCAGAAACGGAGACTCCACAACCTCTCTCAGCAACCCATTCCAGTGCTCTGTCAACCTCACTATCAAGAAATTTTTCCTGTGGAACTTTTGGTGCCTCAGTTTGTGGTCTTTTCCTCTAGTCTTATCGCTGGCCACCACTGAATAGAGGCCAGCGCCATCCTTCTCACTCCCTCCCTTGAGATGCTTGTATACACTGATCAGGTGCCCTCTCAGTCTTCTCTTCTCCAGGCTGAACAGGCCCAGCTCTCCCAGCCTTTGCTCGTAGGGCAGATGTTCCAGGCCCCTAATCATTTTCGTGGCCCTGCGCTGGACTCTCTCCAGCAGCTCCACATCCCTCCTGCACTGGGGAGCCCAGAACTGCACACAGTACTCGAGGTGCGGCCTCACCAGGGCTGAGTAGAGGGGCAGAATCACCTCCCTCGACCTGCTGGAGACGCTCTGCTTAATGCACCCCAGGATCCCATTGGCCTTCTTGGCCACGAGGGCACACTGCTGCCTCATGGTCAACTTGTTGTCCACCATGACGCCCAGGTCCCTCTCTGCGGGGCTGCTCTCCAGGAGGTCGGTCCCCAGCCTGTAGGCATGTCTAGGGTTATTCCTCCCCAGGTGCAGGACCCTACACTTGCCCTTGTTGAACTTCATGAGGTTACTCGCCGCCCAGCTGTCCAGTCTGTCCAGGTTCCTCTGGATGGCATCGCAACCCTCAGGGCTATCAGTTACTCCTCCCAGTTTGGTATCATCAGCAAACTTACTGAGAGGGCACCCTGTCCCTTCATCCAGGTCATTGATGAATAAACTGAACAGGAGTGGGCTGAGGACTGATCCCTGGGGAATACCACTAATCGCAGGCCTCCAACTGGATTCCGTGTCACTGATCATGATCCTCTGAGCTCTGCGATCCAGCCAGTTCTCAATTGACCTCAGAGTCCACTCACCTATCCCACACTTCCGGAGCTTGCCCAGATGGGTATTGTGTCAAAAGCTTTGCCAGAATCCAGATAGATGACATCCAACACTCTGCCCTAATCTATCCAGCCAGTCACTCCATCACAGAAGACTATCAGGTTGGTCAAGCATGATTTCCCTTGGTGAACCCATGCTGGCTATTCCTGAGCACCTTCTCCTCCATGAGCCTGCTCCATCACTTTTCCAGGGATGGATGTCAGGCGCACCAGCCTGTATTTGTCCGGCTCCTCCGTCTTGCCTTTTTTGAAGACCGGGGTGACATTGGCTTTCTTCCAGTCCTCAGGCACCTCCCCTGTTCTCCAGATGATGGACAGTGACTTAGCAATAACTTCCACCAGCTCAAGCAACAGTCTTGGGTGCATCCCATCAGGGCCCATGGATTTGTGGGTATTAAATTTTCCTAGGTGCTCGCTGACCCAGTAGCCCTCTGCCCAAGGCAAGACTTCCTTTCTCCAGGTTTTTTCTCTTGTCCCTAAGGACTGGGATTCCATAGGACTGCCCTTGGTAGACACTGAAGCAAAGGCAGCATTCAGCAACTCTGCTTTCTCTGTGTCTTTCATAACCAGGGCACCCACCTTGTTCACCATTGGACCCATGTTTTCCCTAATCTTCCTTTTGCTAATGATACATTTGAAGAAGCTCTTCTTGTTGTCTTTAACATCCTTTATCAGATTGAATTACAAATGCACTTTACCCCTCCTTGTCGCATCCCTGCATTCCCCAACAGCATTGCTATATTCCTCCCAAGGAATGTAAGTTTCTAAAATATAATTCTCTAAATTAGCTGTGTTAAAATACATTAAATTAGGATTTATCACAAAAGTTTCATCTCTCTCCTGTAGCAGAACATTCCTCTCTCTGGAGAGACCGGTTCTGTATTTCAGTGTGAAAAGACATGGTGCCTATGTAAGGATATGCACAGTGGCAACTTTTATAGTCTCCAGGGACCGTGTATGTTTGGGAGGTGTTATATAGCAGTGCAAATCTTGGCAATATAACTAATAAAGTATTTGTTCACCTCATTTTCTACCATCATTATGCTTTTTGAAAACTGTAGTTGCGTTCCTCTCTCACTTATGTCAGGAGCTCAGTTAATCCTGCATCTAATCTCACAGGCGCAGAAGCAGCAAAGTGACTGAAAAAAATTGCAGTCTTTATATAATAATGCTGCAGTCTCTGCCAGAGATAAGCGGCCTAATTCTGCTCTCTGTTACACTGAATTGACACTAGTGTTGCTCCACTAACTTCAGTATAATTCCCCCTACCCCATGTAAAAGTGTTTTAACATAGTATACCAGCAAGTCCAAAGGATGATGTTTGAAGGAAGGGTGTGCATGGGCTGTGTTACTCCTATATAATGAATGCCCTATCCACTTCAAATATGTCCCAAACAAGAGCTAGATATGCCTCAGTTGAGCACTGAAAAACACGTTTACCCTTGCACATAGGTAATGCTATCACCTCAAGTGATTGCAAGCGAATTAGTGTAAGTCGGCCTGTCTAAAATGGCGTTTTCTTTTCTCCAGGGAATTTTACTTCAGGCGTTTTATTCTTCAGAAAGCTTTCCTTAATGAACAAAGCTGCCATTATACTGAGACATTAGCTGGAAAAATGTGTTCAGTTTATTGGGCCTAAGTCATTTGAAGTGTAGTAGTAATCCCAGGACAGCAAACGGCAAGTGAGACAGTTTGATATTCTGGTTAGCAGCAATCTTTGTCACATTTCACTTAGACTTGGCTCTTCTAAGGTCCTAATCCCTACAATGAAATCACAAGGCAGCATCTAACACTTTACCCCTTTGTTTTGGGAAAATACTCGGTGAATCTATAAACAAAGTATTTTATTCCTTTACCCTTGAGAAGCAGGCAATATTTAAAAAGCCAAGGCTAGGATATATTAGTCCCTGGATATCTAAGCATTTTTATATGACCTTGTCAGTTTTATAGGGTTTAGAGTCTTTCCAAGATTACTAAGCAGAAAACAACTGGTTTGAGAGAGTAGCGCTTTTAAAGAGGAAGAAGAAGAAGAAAAAGGATTCCTAAGACATACATTAAAATGCTCTAAAGCTGTCCAAACTCTCTGAAGAAATAATTTTTCTTGGAGCAAGTGACAATAAGTTCTGCCCTTAATTAACCTTCCTTCGGGAACACTGCTAGGCTGCCAGAAATATGATGTACTTCCTTTTGTCTCATGCTCAATGGCAACATTTATTTTATCTTAAGCTGC
Organism: Eudromia elegans; assembly: GCA_003342815.1. Lineage (NCBI taxonomy): Eukaryota > Metazoa > Chordata > Aves > Tinamiformes > Tinamidae > Eudromia > Eudromia elegans. Next base: position 2,088,095 of record PTEX01000039.1, on the reverse strand, counting down.
AATGAATGCTAGGTGCTAACTGTGGTAATTTATACTATTTTTCATTACAATTGACTCTTAAATTTCAGTCATCTTTTGAAATTCAAAAACTATAAATAAATAAATAGCACTAAGGGAATAAGATCATTTAAAAATCACTGAAAATCAGAAAGGTACATTTTTTTTTTCCCTTAAATTTTCAAGACAAGGAGCTGAAGGGAATATGACCTCACTGCGGTGGATATGGATCATATAACGAAGGTACAATATTAAATATATTATAAACAGTGCAGAGATATTTTCTGAACAGCTAACACACACTCAAGATGCTGCCCTCAGCAAGAGAACTCACTTCAGACGTGAATGTTCCCTGTTGAATAGAGCAGAGAAATAGAAGGCTGCTAACGGCCTTTGAGAAGGCATGTGAGCAGCAAGTGTTTGAAGATAAAGGAAGAACAGTCCCAAGTGCTGGAAAAAACAACCCATTAATCAGTAACAGTAAATGGAAGGTTTRAATGAAGAAACATTTGGCAGACTCAGAATCTAATATGTGCAGACTCCACAAGGCATCCTGTCTAATAGAGCAGCACAAATAAAAAGGACACTAAAATTTCTGGATCCATGCATGTCTATCAACACTGTAATGACATTTTAACTCATAGCCATATGAATTTTCATAGCAGATTACAATAAATATTCATCTAGCTCAGTCCTTGGTTTCTCAAGGGTAACCAGCTGCCGTGTCTCTGGCCAAGATCTCTTTCCTCCTTCTTTTTTTCTTGGTGTAAAAGTTAGGTTGATAGAAGTCTTTTAATAATTGTAAGATAGAATCTCAGTAAAAGAAAGAATAGATTTTTTTTTGATGTAAAACATAAATGCTTCTGATTTTGGTGGAACAAGAAATTTCTTAAGGATGAGCTGTAATGAGCACTGCTTCATTAGCAGTGATTTAATGCAACTTTTGTAAACTCTCAGTACAAAAGTATCATGAGTCTTTGCAAAACCACATTTTTTCCCCCGCAGGTGTGCAAGCAGGGAACCTGAGAGAAAGTGAGAGAGAGCCACTTCTGGCTACTGCCAAATCTGCATAAAACTACTGAGCTGCTGTTAAGCTGGCATGAAGGCGAAAAGACAAGCAAGAAACTACTTGTTTTCTCTTCAGTGGCAGTTGATTTGAATTTGCTGTCACCAAAGTAGCTAAAAAATTGTGCTACATTTTCTCAAAGCAAGAATATCTTTATTTTTCTTAATACCTCTCAATGTATAAACTCCTGTTTTTACATTGAGTTTTGTAGTCAGGCCTAATGATGACACCGGAAGTCTAGCGCTCTCAGCTAGACTATGTCTTACTCTGCAGCTTCCTTGGATAAATCACTCTCTGTATTTTAGGTCCCCATCGGTAAAATAACCTTTCTGAAGAGGCACGAAACGTGTGGTTTCCCAGTGCAATGCAGTACTATGTGCTGTTATCACAGCAAAGGGTGCCCTTGAACATCAATTGCTGTATTCRTGTAAATGTTACTGTGATCTGAGAGATCAGAACACCAACTTTTGATGAATATCATACACAGTTCTTCACATACCGTTGTTTCATTTTATTTAAGCTAGTGATTAGAAGCCTAAACCAAATTTTCATGTCTTTGGTCCTTTTACCTCTTACAAATAAAGACTTGGAGTGATAATAGTTTTGTGAGAGAAAAAAGTAAGTATTTGCTCATAGAGTTTCTCTTTAAGTAAATGTCAGACAAGTCAACATGTCAAACATGTTTCTGAGATATTTGCAATTTCACAGGGCCAGACAACCTAATTTARAGCTGAGAATTGAAATTTGACTATAGAGTGTCTTTTATTCTTTGGTGCAGCTAACAGTAGACAAGAAGCAATGAAGCCTGYATTGAGCTATTCTTTTTTTGTGTTGATTAGTATTTTTATGTTGGGTAATATTAGGATATTTATGTTGGGTAATGTTAGGAGAAAGAGCATCAAGTTAGAATGCTAGAGGTCTGCATTCAGTTTTTGAACTTTTTACTGCTTTGTCATGAATTTGGTTACATTGCTTCCTGAGTATGATCCTAATTATGATCCTATTTTTTTAAAAATTATAAGGTCCAGGGATTAAGAAAGAAAACAAAACAATCCTCATGTGTTATTGTTGCTTTATAATTGTTAAAATATTAACACAATGAAAGGTGTTTTGAGTACTTTTTTTTTTTCTTCCTGTACTATTAAAAATAGGTCTCGGCTTAGAAATCAGAAGAAAATGGCTCATTTTGAAAAGGAAAGCCTCTATTTTCATGGGTCTGTAAAGGAAAAAGTGTGGGCTTTTGTAAAGAAAAAAGTCTTGGATTTCATTTACTGCCTCAAAACATGGCTGTTATGATTWAAAAAAATAGTTAAAACTCACCTATATTGGAAATAACTTGGGAGAAGGATCCAGTAAAGTCTCTGCCTTTCAACAAAATTTGCCTATTTTCTACTTTGCAACAGCCCCCAGATACAGGCTGAGAGGTAACGTGTGGACCTCATTTCACAAAGGAATACAGTATCATGTGGGGTTGGGAGAACCTTCTTTTCTTGAATAAGTGAACTCCAGGGGAATTATAATTGTGGCGAGGTAGGTTGCAGCTTGGATGGAGAGATCTTAGTCCCAAAAGAAGCAGCACCGAGGAAGCTAAGGTCATTTTGGGAGTCTGTACTGAGGGTGCATTGTATAGTTATCAGATAAGTCACTTTTCAGGTCATTGGCAAAGCTCTCCATGGACTCACCTAAACTTACTACGAGAGTTTGGGTWTAGCTCAGATATAGTTGCTTTGTTTTTCCTTCTAAAGTTGCATATTTGTGATAGAAACTAAAGCTATAACAGCGCCTAAGCTAGGAACATAGCTGGCATTCAGCCTGACAGTAAGTAAAGGCAGCTGCAATCCGTGGAGGTAGAAATGCCAATATTGGCATCTGCCTTGTTTCTGGTGTCACAGCTCTGCTTCTAAGAGCAGCCCATATTAGAGCTCTGATCTGGCACAGAAATCTCTCCATTCCCTGCAAGAAAGATTTTTGCTGTTGTGGTGCCAGTTTTTACAACGATGCAGGATACTGGTGTTGGAAGGGGCATAAAATGAACAACTAGCAGAAATTCCTCAGGAAGCCCCTAGGAAATGTATGTGCCTTGTGAGYCTTGTGAGTTGTGCAGCAGCAGAGGCACCATCTGTTACTTTTTCAGCTATCACAGAATTACAGAATGGTTCTTCTTCATATGGAGGTGGAACTTCCTGTTTCAGTTTGTATCCATTACCCRTTGTCCTTTCACTGGCCACCACCAAGAAGATTTTGGCTCCATCCTCTTTACATTCTCCCCTCAGGTATTTGTACATTTTGGYAAGATCCCCTCTCAGTCTTCTCCTCCCTGGGCTAAACAATCTCAGCTCACTTAGTCTTTCCTCATGCAATAGATGCTCCAGTCCCTTAAATATCTTCTTTGCTCTACGCTGGACCCTCTTCAGAAGCTCCACATCCCTCTTGCCCTGATGAGCCCAGAACTTCACCCAGTACTCCAGGTGCGGCCTCACCAGGGCTGAGCAGAGGGGCAGGATCCCCTCTCTCCACCTGCTGGCAAYGCTCCTCCTGATGCACACCAGGACCCCAYTGGCCTTCTTGGCCACGAGGGCACATTGCTGCCTCATGGTTAGCTTGTTGCCAACCAGGACTYCCAAATCCCTCTCCATGGAGCTACTTTCCAGCAGGTCAGCCCCTAACCTATACTGGTGCCTGGGGTTATTCCTGCCCAGGTGCAGGACCCTGCACTTGTCCTTGTTGAACTTCAGGATGTTCCTCTCCACCCAACYCTCTATCCTATCCAAGTCCCTCTGGATGGCAGCACAGCCCTCTGGAGTGTCGGCCACTCCACCCAGTTTGGCATCATTCGGAAACTTGCTCAGGGTGCCTTCTGTCCCCTCATCCAAGTCGTTGATAAACAAGTTGAACAGCACTGGGCTGAGCATCGACCCCTGGAGGTCAGCACTGACCACAGGTCTCCAGCTAGACTAGGCCCCATTTATCACCACCCTCTGAGCTCTGCCATCCAGGCAGTTCTCGATCCACCTCGCTGTCCACTCATCTACACCACACTTCTGAGCTATATCTGTGTACATCAGCAGATACATCACAGAACTCATATATAATAACTTTTTGTTACTAATAAAGGAGAAAGATGTTAACTTGCTGTTTCCTAATTCTGCAGATTTTTATTTTTAGCTTAAAGGCACAATTACAATACTTTCAGAATTAAAGAAAAAGAATAAGAAAAAAAAAAAAAGAAAAAGAAAGAAAAAGGACAAATTACCGTTAAAGGAAACCATTAAAAGTAGAGTTGTTATCAAAATTTTGAACAATGTGATTTTTTCCTTTCTCCTCCTTTCCCATCCATAACAATTTTGTGTTCTGCAGTTGGGTACAATATAGATATTATCTCTGAATGCTCTGTATCACTACTGATACATTTGACATTATTGTTTATAACCACCTGGCATCACCATCACATTACTTAGTGCACTGACTTGATATTGCTATTTTCTTTCCAAAAGGAATTTGTGTTCAGTGCAGCTGGAAGAACAAGCTTAGCCTATTCATCAACAGGGTTTATATATTCTGAATCAGAAAGCACTGAGCAAGGAATTGGGTGATATAAGGGAATATTTCAAATTAAATTGGTGGTTGAATAATCTCTTCTGGGACATGTAGTCTTAGGCTGTCAAGGCATATATTCCCCTGCTGGATGTGCAATCTTCAAGCAGCTGTATCCATTTCAGGAATCATCTCTGATGCCTGTATTTCCCTTGAAGTGCCTGTAGCAGCAGTGGCTGAGTGACTGAGCACTGCCCAATTTAGTCACATTCTGGGGCTCATCAGCTGCCTTCACTATTTCTCCTTACACCAACTGTTGTCTCCTTCCTGCTAGTTTATATCTGTACATCTGTATATCTATTATTTAGTAATCCTATTACTAAAACCCCCGAACATATACAGAACTCTAAAGACGTATGTATCATCTCTCTGAGGAAGAAGATTAAAAGAAAAAGGGGTGYAAGGGGGATAAGAAATCTTGTATATCACAGGCATTGTTGTGAATATATTTTGGTAGGTTTTTYTCTCCTTTTTTGGCAGGCAAGTCATTTGGGACCAGGCTTGGGGGTGACCTTTTTGCTCTCCGCAACTACCTSAAAGTAGGTTGTAGTGAGGCAGGGGTCAGTCTYTTCTCCAGAATAACTACTGCTAGGACAAGAGGAGATGACCTCAAGTTGTGCCAGTGAATGTTCAGGTTAGATATTAGGAAAMATTTCTACACAGAAATAGTAGCCAAGCATTGGAACAGGCTGCGCAAGGAAGTGGTGGATTCACTGCCCCTGGCAGCGTTCAAGAAAGGTGAAGGCGAGGCACTTAGGGACACAGTTTAACAGGTATGATGTTGAAGGACTTAGAGTTGGACTTGATGCTCTTGAAGGTCTTTTCCAGTCATAATGACTATATGATCAACGCACTATGCACTCCACAGTGGTTTGTTTTGGGAGTGCACCAGAAGTCTCCCTTGAATGAGCAATGTCTGTCACTCACCTGTCAGCTGCAACGCCTCTGCAGACTAGGCTGCCCACAGATCTCATCTGTCCTCGCAGGCGAAATCAGTCACTGTAACATGTCCTCACGTGGGAACATGGAGGAGGCTGCAACAGGTTCTGGGCAGGTTAATGCATCATGAGCACTATTTAATGTGCAGGCTCTCAAGAATTTTTCTCTTGCCTTTTTCTGATCGACAACACAGCAGGACACACTCAGAAATGTGAATCGTCGTGGAATTTGACGTCTACCCAGCTTTGCACCCTGACTTTAAGTATAATAAAGTGTTTCAGCCTTGCCATATCTAGAAGCATATAGGGAAACAAAGATCTTGCTACAGCCATAAATGATTAAAACAGAGTAAGATACAAATTTTAAAAAGCCTGATCTATTTATGTGTTAGATTTGTTGTTCAGTGAAGCCTTCTGAAGAATTTGAAAGAAAAGAAAAAAACATATTTTGCAGGATTTCCATTTGAATGCTGTAAATATTCCAAAAATAATCACTGGATGTCTTTTTCTCTGTGATTCAGATATTGTAATTTCATGCTATACAGTATAACAACTATTTTATTCTGTAATCTGTCTCCTAAGATAAATGCATTTTAAATTTCTTCAGAGAAACAAAATCATATCTATTTAATATCTCTCTGCTCTAGAGGAAATCAAGTCACTGTTGTTGGGTTTTTTTTCTTTGTTTTTATGTAATATAACAATGAAGTTCTACGATGTATTATTATTGTGCGGAAAAGTATTTTCCTTGAAGAATCTGTAATATTGGATACCTAAGGTAGAATTTTGGCCACAGAAATAAGAAAAGCTAATAGAGCAATCTTACTTCAGCCATTTTAAAAGAATTTTGGGTGCTATAAATATTTGCATTAGGTCTGTAACACAACAAAAACCTCTCCTGTGTGTTTAAATCCGGTCAAATATCTTTTATATACTGTACCTAATGAATATACCTCCTTGCCTCTTTGGTGTCCTCCTGACAAGCTCCTCGATGTCACCCCTTGAGGTATGCAGCTTTTTTGCTAACCTTTGCTCATTACATTTATACAAGACTGTTTTCTTTAAAAAAATCTGCATTGCACACCAGGATGTGCAAAGGGAATTCTAGAGGCAGTTTTACACTATTGCTGAGGATGGGAACAGACTATACAGACTGGAATATTCATTGTTTACTGGTACCATCACCATTCAGTTTTCAACAGTGGTAGCAGGGTAGAATAAAAGCATACTCTGAAAATGGGATTTCTGAGAAAGCTGATACTGAAAGAAGAATAAGTATCCTAAAATATTGATCAAAAATCTTTGTTTTATTTGAGAAATCTTACTGTGTTCTAATGGGATACTAAAGATGTTCTGTCTATATTCTTACGTTATGTTTCGTCTTGATTACGAACCCTCTAGGAAATTACTCTGCACAGCACTTTGTACAAGAAAAATGTGGTTCAACTACTGCCATACAAACACTAATGTGGACTAAAAAGAATCAAGGATCAACACAAAACATGTTCTGATTTATGAGAGAAAAAAAAGTTGGTGATAAATCATACCCAAGTAGTGGGAGTAGACATGCAAACTGTGTGGTTCAGGACCTTAGCTTCAGAACACTTTACCTTCATAACAATTCAAGTCAAATGGTGCTCAGTTTTGATTGAGATCTTCTACTTGTGGAGATTATTTTAGTAGTCTACATAAAACTCCTAAAAGACATGAACAGTTAGAGAAGAGATGACATTTGCTGTCCGTATAAGGACAGGAGTTAATGAAAAAATATTAGATTTTGCAAAGTTCATCTGGCTTACTTGAATGTGACTGCTGGGTCAGCACATGTTCCGGTGTGACCTAAAGATGAGCTCACCCAGCAGTAGATCTGGACTTAAATATATGCAAAGATTCAGACTCATAATGCAGTTCTCACTGAGGTGGGCCATGAAGTGCATTAGCAAGTCAGTATAAAATGTATGGTGTGCTTCCAGCTGTGCTGTAGCCATTCTCTTCAGATTTAAGAGACAAATTTAAGAGGGCAAGGGTTAACAGTACTGAAACACTCAGGAAAAATAAACATCTCTAACAAGGTTAGAGCACTCATAAAGAGTGCAGCAATTGTGAAGAGTGCTAATGAAACCTGTTTTGAAAGCTGGGTTCATCTTTGAACTTTTATTTTTTTCCTTTTCTCAGGGAAAAGAATGATAGCATTATCTTGTATATATTTTAAATCTGTTTTTGTAACTCTGAAGGTCTTTCTTTTCTCATTCTCTTTATCTTTTTCCTATATAATAGCTTCTGGAAGCATGAAACTTTCCTGATGGGGACATATTGCAATAATTCATCTTTAATTTTGTTGAAAGTCTCCTTGAGCTTGAATAATGAGGCAAAGAGAGAGGAAGCCTCAAAACTACCTTCTCTGTAGCTTTTAATGTTATTGAGTATATTTCTGCTCTGTTTGATTCTAATATCTCAGTTAGCAGTATAGGTTCTAGGGTGAGAACTGAGAATTTTTAGACCATAGTTGCATTTGATTTGAGATAGTTAAGGGCTTTGGTTTTTTATTATTCGTCTCTGTAATATTAGGGGATACCACATCTTACAGCTCTCACAAATGAATGTTTATTTCAAAGACAGTTTTCTTCAAATGCTGTTCATATTTGCACAAGAGCTATATGGAAATCCATATGACATTCAGTATAATTCCATAGGTGGTTGTGCATTCACTGAAATGTGAAGGGCAAGGTATCTTATGTGCTAGCAGACAACTCACAGCTTTAAACATCCCAGGAAGATGTTTTAGGCCTTCAGTAATCTTGTACTGCTGCTGTGGCTGCTCTGCAGCCAACTAGMATGCCCCTTTTCCTTCATTTTGATGTTATATCTCATGAGAACAGTAAATGAGGAGATGACAATTATGGTTCAGTGTTATTGTTGCCTGCCGTCTCTTGGGATGCAGTGTCACCCTGCTTCATCTGTATCCCTCCTCACTGATGAAGGTAAAAGGAAATAAGCTGTTCTGTGGCTGCTGCTTCCTGACAGAACTGTGCAGTATCACAGTTATATCTGCCTGTTTTCTGACTACGGATAGAAAWATCAGCCTGGGTGGACAATCATGGAAGCAATTTTTTTTTTCAAAATTCTATGGAAATTCAATGATGCTGTTGTGATTTTTTTCCCCAAAATGCTTCAAATATGCATATACTTGAAAGCAAACCAAAGACTAGCGCTTTATGAAAATTATAGAAAGAGAATCAAGACACTGTACACATCAGCACTGCCTTTATCACCGCTATTTTGGCATGTTACTTGGAATCAATCAAACTTTTCCGTCGTGTCACTTAGCAGTTCATTCTATCTCTTTTTCAGTGGGACAGCTGGCAGGGTAAGATACTACTGAAACTCAGYAAATGTGGTAGATTAGCTTCTTTTCATATCCCTGAGATTTGTCTGCATTTCTTTACTCAGTGGTGTACTGCAGGACCATTTGTACTCTATGTGAACTTTGAAGTATCTGCCATTTTCCTAGCATTGCACATTTCTGCAGCTTTGGATGATGGTGATTTAGTTTTTTCTGAGAGAGAAAAAAGAATTTGAAGCTATAAAACCCTTGAGAAATGGACTTTACAATCTTAATAAGAAGATAYGCAATACGCTATATAATGAGTTTCATGCTAGCTCTCAAAAGAAAATCATAAGCCTGAGCTAAAAAATGAAAAACTTGAAGAAGAACCACTATATTTGCTTTGCAAAGAATTTCAAGATGGGCAATTAGCAAAACGAAGAACATTACTAAGTAGTCAAAAACTAYGCTGCATTCACTCATTGCCTCACTGGAAGACAAATCTCTTTTGTATCTCTGAGGTGCTGTATATTAACCTACAAGAATGTTAAGACATCCAGATCTGGAAACCAATAGGTGCAGAGTCATATTAGTTTGGTTCCTGGGCAATTATGCATATACTATCATTATTTTTTTTGAACTGTCCTTTGAAGTAGAAATCCAGCTGTAATTGTATAAGGAATATGCCCAAACAAGAGAGTATTAAAACATTATTTGGTTTCTCTGGGTTTGTCACAAGAGTTCTTAAGAAGTTTTTTTCCCTTACATTCTCTCCCCTTTAACTTCCAGTCCCATTCCATAGCGCAGGGTCTGACATTCTCCATCTTATCTCCTTGAGATGGGAACTCCTTGTAGCTCTTCTCACTACCCTTTTCCTTTCCCTCTTCTGGCAGTGTGAGGGGAATAGAAGCATTTTCCTCATCCTCCTTCATCTGACTGCCCTTCTTCCCACTCTGTCTGCTTATCGCGATCTCACACCACCTCTGTGACAGCAGAGTCATTGCCTTGCTGCCTGCCAGTGGTAAAAGAACCAGGCCTGGAGGATGAAGAGAAAAGCTCAGAAAAAATTCTTTTATGGACCTCTTGCTTAAGACCTCTTTTACCTCTTTTTAATGGAAGAAGGGAGGTTTTGGGTCTTGATGTTTTTTACCATGAGTTACCAGCTCTGCATGTTCAAACAAACTCTCCAATACATGTGGATTGAGTATTTGAAACCTGCAAAAGATTAGTTCAAACCACAATTAAAGGAAAAGGGTGGAGGACATAGGGTAGACAGATAKACAAAGGAATTAGCAAAATTAGATTCATTTTAATTTAGAGTGTTCAGGTTCGTCTTTCTAGCTCAATGATTTACAGCGTAGCACACGCTGTGGTTTTTATTTTATTTTTATTTTTTAAGGACAATACATATTGCAAACTAGAGCTTTACTATAACAGTAAACCATTTGGAAGGAGATATTTAGTTATTTGGTGCAATATTGATAGACCCTTTCCTTTAGATAAATTAACCTTAAATAATAGTTGGTCAAGAAATAAAACTTTTTTTTTTTCTATTGAAATCAGATCATTTTGGAAAAAGCCAAAGTGGTATAAACACACAAAAAAGTATCAAATAAGTTTGCCATATCCAGAGAGAGGAATAATTGGAGAGAAAAAGAGTACTTTCTGAGTGATGAAAGACTTGTTTCTGTGAAGCACATTTAAAGTAAGGGTTTTTTTTCAGAAGTAGAAAAAATATGCAAGGGAGATTTTGAAGAAATATGAATGTTTCTATAGTTATAGTTACAAGTTAATGCTGCAATATATCAGAATGTCATGTCATTAAAATAGCGTTCCAGATCTTTACCTGACTTGTTTCCAAGCAATTACAATAATACTAGAATGCGATACACAGGCGATGTACCAAAATTTGTGTTGGTTAAAAGATAGAAGAATTAKGTCCTTTGGTAAATGGCAGTGGCTGTAATCTCATAAAGCGACAGAAATCAGGCAGATTCAAGTGAATTGCTGAGACCACYCGAATGGTGAGGAGATAATTAAAGACAAATTAAAGGGCTATATCTAGTACTTCAGGACAAGACAGACCCTGTTGTGCTGAATATTTGTCTTAAAGAAGAGGAAAGCTTTCTAATGCTACTAAGCCCTTTTGCAGGCTAATGAAAGTCAGACCAAATTCTACATATTTCTAGACTCATTCTGGACATTCTAGCTCTYTGAAAAGTAGGGATGAGATTAAACACGGTTTCTTTTGTATATGGAAATCATTTTATTTTGCAAATGACCTCACAAGGTAAGCAATTTGAGTTTTTTTAAGTGAGAACACACTGATATTTTTTCCAAGGTTATGCAGGTTGTAATATTATAATAAATGCTTGTGATAGTCTCAAATCATAGCTAGCACCTAAAGATAAGCTGTAACGAAAGGCTTGTTTACATAAAATACAACAAGCCCTTCTAGAATGAGACAGCTCTGCTGTTTTGGTGAGCCAAAAGGAAGAAATGCAGCAGAAGAAATAACTTTTCTGATCTCTTGCCACCAGCCAAGTTATAGCACGACACTCCTGTTACCCTGCTAGATCACTTTTTAGGGCACCATCAAGCAGGATGAAGCTGTCATTCTCATCACAACCAATTCTTTTACAGGGAGGGTATCCTTTGAGATAAGTACCTGACAAGTAAAATTGCTTAGTATGTGATCATAAATCTTCCCTGTTTTGTTTCAGCTGTAACCGCCAACTATTAAGAGATGATTGCTTACATTTGACATACTAAAGTTACTTTATTTTCCAGGACTAAATTTAAGTCTTTTGGCTTGTAGTATTTCACTAATTTTGGTTTACAGATTAAATTTACAGAATGCCAGCTTACTTTACATTGAGCAGATTAATAATCATGCAATGAAATTTTTAGTATAAAAGGATGGTAATGTATTGCTTTCCCATGGAGAGTACAAGCAGCTTTAGCATCATTTCATTGAGAGATGTAAAATGATGCTTGATATCATGCTGATTGATTAATCTTCTTTAGCTAAGACATAAAGGGAAGATACAGTTTCAGTTCATTCTAGAAAACCAAAACCTTAACATGTAAAATACRTACCTACTTTAAAAAATGCTTTTATTGTTATTTATAGAGAGATATAATATATGAGTGATTAAATTAATGGTTTCAAGACAGTGATGAGAAAATTGCTAGTTTCATTGTACTGCTTAAGTATTTATAATTTTTATTGTAGTTCTTCTATAAAATCTTGCCTAGTTGCATGAATTGCTAGCATTGCATAAAGCTAACATTTTTCTTGCCACACACACACATACAAAAGTATTATGGGCCACTACAGAAAAAAAWGTCAAAAAAGTTCCTCAGAAAACCAACACTGGAAGGGGAAAAAATATTCAGGAACGTCATGGTACAGGACCCCTTAATATAAAGCAGGAACTCTGAGCCCTCTCTCCCTTGAAACTATATGGCAGCTTGAAACTATAGGCTTCCCCTAAAGCACACATCCCTTTCCCTTTATTTTAACGGCTGCAATTCTAAGGATGTATTTTTTTTTAAAAAAAAAAAGGCTTCTTCATAAGCTTATCTATCTAAATAGGCTTAAGTCTATTTATTTATGATAAAAGTTTCTATTTCTATTCTAAATTAAATAAACCTAGCCAAATAACCCTTTAATAACTACCTGATGATTTCACTATTTCAATATTTCTGTCAAGTCCCAGGTACTGCAATTRCACAGCAGACACATCATCTGAGTGAAATCGTGTTATGATCACTTTGTCCTCACTGACAGGACATACTTCACACACTGACAAAATTGCATCACAGAATCACAGACTGGTTGATGTTGGAAGGGACCTCTAGAGATCATCTAGTTCAACCCCCCTGCTCCAGCAGAGACCCCTAGAGCACGGGGCACAGGGTGGCCTCCAGGAGGGTTTGGAAGATCTCCAGAGAAGGAGCCTCCACAACATCTCTGGGCAGCCTCTTCTAGTGTGCTGTAATCCTCACAGTAAAGAAGTTCTTCCTCACATGGAGATGGAACTTCCTGTGTTTCAACTTGTACCCATTACCCATTGTCCTGTCACTGGCCACCACCAAGAAAWGTTCAGCTCCACCCTCTTTAAAGTCTCCCCTCAGGTATTTGTACATATTGATCAGATCCCCTCTTCTCTAGGCTAAACAGGCCCAGCTCGCTTAGTCTTTCCTCATATGAAAGATGTTCTAGTGCCTTAATCATCTTCARTGCTCTACGCTGGACCCCCTCTAGAAGCGCCATGTCCCTCCTGCACTGGGGAGCCCAGAACTGTGCACAGTACTMCAGGTGCGGCCTCAGAAGGGCTGAGCAGAGGGGCAGGATCCCCTCCCTCCACCTACTGGAGATGTTCCTGAAGATGCGGGCCAGGATCCCATTGGCCTTCTTGGCCATGAGGGCACGGTGCTGCCTCATGGTTAACTTGTTTTGAACCAGAACTCCCAGATMCCTCTCCATGGAGCTGCTTTCCAGCAGGTCAACCCCTAACCTGTACTGGTGCCTGGGATTATTCCTGCCCAGGTGCAGGACCCTGCATTTTTCCTTGTTGAACCTCATGAGGTTGCTCTCTGCCCAGCTCTCTATCCTACCCAAGTCCCTCTGGATGGCAGCACAGCCCTCTGGAGTGTCGTCCACTCCACCGAGTTTGGCATCATTTGCAAACTTGCTCAGGGTGCCTTCCATCCCCACATGCAAATCATTGATGAACAAGTTGAACAGCATCAGCCCCAACATTGACCCCTGAGGGACACAACTGACCACAGGCCCCCAAGTAGACTTGGCCCCATTTATSACCACCCTCTAAGCTTTTCCATYCAGACAGTTCTCAATCTACCTCACTGTCCATTCATCCAATTCACACTTCTGGAGCTTTCCTATRAGGATGTTGTGGGAGAGGGTGTCGAAAGCCTTGCTGGAGTCAAGGTAGACAACATCCATGGCTTTCCATCATCYATCCAGTCTGTCATCCCATCATAGATGGCTGTCAGATTCATCACATATGTCTTCCCCTTGTTGAATCCATGCTGACTACTCCTGATCACTTTCTTCCTTTACACACCTGAAGAGGGTCTCTAGAATGAGCTCCCCCATTACCTTTCCAGGGGTAGAGGTGAGGCTGACTGGCCTGTACTTTCTCATGTCCTCCCTCTTGCCCTTTTTGAAGACTGGAGTGATGTTGGCTTTCTTGCCRTCCTCTGGCACCTCTTGAAGATGATGRAGAGCRGCTGAGCAATAACCCCTGCTGGTTCCCTCAGCACTCTAGGGTGCATCCCATCCAGGCCCATAGATTTATGGGCATCCAGTTTGCCTAAATAGTCCCTAATACAATCCTCCTCGATGAGCAGAAAGTCCTCCTCTCTCCCGGTTTTCTCTCTTGTCATATGATGGGACTTCAGCCTGAGAATGGTGGTATGTAAGAGTTAATTATATTTTGACTTGATATTAAGAGACAGCATAGATAATTTAAATTCCATAGATAGGGAAAGGAATATGTTGTGTAGTCCATGGACTGAACCTACAGCTGATGTAAGTGAGAAACACTCTGAAGATCTACCACATGCTATTTTTTACTATGACACACAGTAAGTGCATGCTAGGTTTAAAAGTTATGATAATATGCCTAAAAATACCAGGATACTCATGAAATACTTCTAGAAGTTTCTCAAGGAGGACCAAAACATAATGGGGAAAAAAAACATATGTCTGGAAGCTGCAGACCTTTAATTCAGACCTTTAAGCTAAAGTACAAAGCTTTAAAAAATTAATTATTTAGCAGTTCACAGAATGATTTATCAGTTCCTTAGTTGGAAGGTACAAAGAGATACAAAAMTTCCATTTTAAACCTAGAACTGCTTTATTGTATAGCTTAGAAGTGTTGCCTTCAAAATAACTCTTTGAACAGTGTTTTCTACATGGTTTTCATTATGTACAGATCCTAACCCATATGTAAAAATGCACAAGAGTTTTTGTGCTTATGTTTATACATGTAGTTATTACAATTATTCAACCCATTACTGCAGTTGAAAACGGATAGCAATATAATTGAGTCGGTCTTTAATTCTGGTTGGAAACAGCAGCGATCTATATTTGCATTTATTTTTTTGTCAGGAGAGCAATTCCGCTCATGTAAGCCAATGTTGCTAAAACATTTTAATAGTCCTTATGTTATTAATGGTTTCTTTGATTTTTCTGCTTTTGCTAAGTATTTATTTGTACACACTTTTTTGTATTTGTTTCTAGATGCACAACAGAGAATATTGGGAATATCTTCAGCTGATAGAAATCACTCTAGGCTCCCTAATTTCTTGCATAGGCATGTTYTCATCAGCTGAAGTATTAGACCATTTTTCTGCTGTTCCTGTTGTGCAGAGCAGTACAGCCATGCTATTATTTTTGTCTGAACTGTCTGTGCCAAAGCTTGCTAAGCTCAAGGTAAGTCAAGTATCTTTCAGCAGAGGACTGAGTCATTGTCTTTGTTATTTCCATAGGAACTGGAGCTACCAAGTTTAAACTCAGCTAGAGTAATTAACCGAACCAAGAAAATGTAATTAAAACCCTATGCAAGTTGGCACATTGAATTTATTTTTGTTATTTCAAGAGAAATGTGGTGTTGCTTTTGATGGCAACACCACAATTTAAGCACATGCTTAACTTAGAAATTAATCAGACCTAAGGATGTGAGAGTTTATGTACATATCTAAGTGCATTGCTAAATCAGAAACAACATCCTCACATCAGAGTTTGTCAAGCTATTGACAAATCTAGCTCTTCTATTTTTCCACAAGTCACATAAAAAGGTCCAGATTGATGTAACTGTATATATTACTCTTAAGTATTTACTGAATAGTCTATATAACAGCATTCATGCTGGGTGTGGATAACGTGCTTGGAATCCATATTTGTCACACAGTCGTGACAGCTATTTTGATAACAGAGATCTTTCTTTTTTCGGTAGAATACTGAGCAGCTGAAGCCTAACCCTTTACACCTGAGTGATATGGATTTGATGTATACATGCGTTTGCCTTTCTATATCTCTCTGTTGATGTTGTGGTGTTTATGCTAATCATCACCAAGATAAAGATTCAACTTGGTGCTAAGCAAGGATGATGCTGATTCTGGCTGCAAGGCAATCCATGCTGCCCACTGCTGTTTTATTCTTAAGTGTTATTTCTTCATTTTCATGCAGACTGTAACCCGAAGATTAAAATGTTTTATTTACCTTAATACGGGATGAGAATTTGTGAAAGTTTAAAAAAGTTTTCTTCAGAAAAGAGTACTTGGAATTACTGAAGCTCAGCAGAAATAGAGAGATTTGATATTCTTTCAGCAAATAAATGTTTTGATTCCTTTTGGTGGCAAGTTCAGAGCCTGTGAATACCAGGATGCATTTAAATGTGCTAGAAAGTCTGCTTCTCCCCTAGTAGGAAAAATACTCTGTTGGTTCTGTTACCACATGATTTTCTTCAAGACTTAAACTGAAAAATAAGACCTTCTGTGATCAAATGGTTAAAACATATATATATATATGTATATATATATATGCACTGATATGGGACCTGAAGCAGTCCTTGGTCCCTTTGGATGTTGACTGGAACTCCTACAGATATTTTTAAACTTACTTATTTAGTGTTATTATAGAAAACACTACAGAGCACATTAATAAATACTATTTTCTTGTTCCTGATAATTTCTAAAAATGACAAGGAAGGATGTCTCAATGGTTAAGAACTTAATCTGGTACTCAAGAAGTCTGTGGTCAAGCACTCATTTTGTCATGGGCTTCTGGGTAGAGTTTCAGATGCCTGAACACAGACAATTGCCATTTTATGTCGTGGTCTCCAGCTGTTGATGCAGAAGAGCARAGGTCTCCTGCAGCTTCTGCGCCACCACTACCTGTCTGATGAGATGTTTTGAGCATATTAAGTAGCTCGTAATGGCACTAGGTAGYTCTGTAAGAGAGCCCAAATGTCTATGCCAAGTATGACTTGGGCAAGTTGCTTAGGCTTCGGTTTTTAAGAGTCCTACATGCAAATCAGTATTTTCCAAAAGCCCCAACTGTCTAACTTCATAGTACGGCTGAGAAAGAAATCAAGAATCTTATCTCTGTCATGTAACTATCTGTCTAAAAGTGGATTCTTTTTTAGGGTGAAARGGTAACATGAGTGAAAGCAGGACCAGCAGTGTGGACTCCAGCTAACATCTTTGCAAGGCGGCCCTTTGCGCCAACCTAGACTGGCGGGTACTGAYGTTGACCCAGAGACCTCCACAGCCCAGTGAGAATATGTTTTTATTGTGCATCACTGATCTTCCGAGTGTCTTCTTCTAATACAAGGCTGTTGTGAAGGCTAGATGCCATGAGAAATAGAGGGCAACAGAAGTAAATTTCTCCTTTACAACCTGGACTTTTAAAATGCCTATCTCCTACTAGATCTCAGATAAATGAATACTAGTTAGGGCCTCAGTTACTTTTGAAACTGCAGTTGTAACTAATCATTATGAGATCATTAAACTCAGTCTTTTCAAGAAGCAGTTGTGTCTTGGAATCTATTATTATCAAATTTGTTATATTTAGTTATTTGCATTGAAAAAATGCAGTTTTCCTTCACAGAAACAGCAGTGGATTCTGTCTGCATTTTGTGACTTTTACCAGTTGCCCTATATTCCTGTGACAGAAGTGAAAGACCTGATTCATGTTATTTCCCTTTTATTTGGTTAGAATGATATTTGGTCTTAGTTATTCTCTTAAATATTTAAAAAAATGCAAAATGGTGATTACAGTTTGATGAACTTTCACATTATGATAGGCTGAAGAAGCAAAACAAAGCCAGAATTAGCTATAAGCATGACCTAATCTATCCTTGTAGGTCTCCTTGCATAAAAATAAGTCTCAACAGGCTGTGATTTAGATACCAAGCCAAAGGATGGTAACTGCAATTAGAGGCTTAAAATTGTAAGATGAAATATTCTTACATTAAATTTAAATTGAAGCCCTAAAAAAATTGACAAATGTTTGATAGTTTTTCACTCTGTTTATACCAAACTAAACCTACCTCTTGTTATTTGTTAAGTCTGCAATCTCTTATATTATGGAAATATCCTCATTAGTAGTATTCTTAGTGAAATAATTGTGGTATTATGACTTTATATTATCTTCTCTACAACCAGTGGATGACTGCAGTGCATTTTTACCATTAATTTCAAATGTACAGGGACAATACAAAGGAGCATTATAATTCTTATTTATATGATAGGCTTGACAATTCTGTAGAAATACATCTTATTTGTTGCAAGAGAAGCTTGAGGGAAAGTAGAGAAGAATAAAAGTATGGATTTTGTATGGATTGTTTCAATTTCACATAATTTTTGTGTCACTGTAAACTTTTTATTAAGATGGTATCTTGGTTTTGTTTTGTTTTGTTTTGTTTTTTGGTAGCTGCCCTTGTATTGCACAGTTCATGACGAAAATGCTAAGCTTTAATAATTCAAACTCAGTTCAGTTCAAATGTGTGAACAGCATTATTCTAACAGTATGAATCATCATTTAAGGAATAAGTATAGAGATTTGTCTTGGAGCAAAGCACAACTAGCACCCACAAGATAAAGTAAGGGAAAAACAGAAACAAAAATGGGTTTGACCATGACTGGAAAGAACAATAACACTGAAATTTCAGTAAAAGACATCCACAATATGCAAATACATATAAAGAAATAAAAAATTCTCTAACAAGAACAAGGTTTTTGTTGCAAATCATGAAATACAAAGCAAAAGTGTAAGTTTCCTAAAGCACTATAAGACTTTTCAAAGAAGGGATAAAAATTGTGTCTTGCAACCTCCCAAGTAACAAGGGGTACATTTTCAAAGCAATTCCCTGAGACTTAAGTGAGCGGCTCTTACTGACTTTAAACGGAGGTTGTATGGCTAAGTTTCTCTAAGCACAGGTTTGAAAACCTGTCCCCTAATGTGCTCCAGTGATTATCTGAAAACTTGTAGCAGAGAGTTTTCTGGTTTTCCTTCTTGGGCACTGGATGCAGGATTTAGATACCTTATCATCCCACAGATTTCACAAGGAAGTTTTTGAAGAGCTGACACTCTGTAACATGCCCTAGCCAAAAACTGCACATGAAGTTTGCTTAGTTCCCAGTCACTCTCTGCCACTCTCGTTCAGTCCCTAGAATTTCCTTCTCTTCCTTTCTAGCTTTCAAACTGCCTTTCTAGAAGTATAGCTCATCCATGAGGACATTTCTCAACAAAATCATACTTCCTTCATAGCGAACAGAGATGGTACCTCGCTTTTCCACTTATCACCTACCTGTAATTGGATATACACAGGCCTAGACTATGTGTTAGAGATTCTTTTATTCCTTCTTTATCTCTCATGCACTCTCTCTCTTGCCTCCCTTCTTCCATCTTCCAACTTGATCTTAAAAAATATATATATTTTATTTTCAAGTGCTTGGTATCTGGTATGAGGATCAGAGAAATAAAATGGAATTTTTCATTAGCTGATTACATACAAAATGATCTCACCTTCCAATAGAAGAAACAACTGACTAAAAGGATTCACCATCAGGAGGCCGAGACTGAAAGGGACTCATTCGCACATGTGTGTTCTCTTCCAACAAATGCACAATTCATTCAGTAGCAATCAAGTGTTGTCAGCAGAAGTTCTATTATTTTAAATCTTCTTCTGGAAAGTAATTTTCTTATGCAAAATTATTCTGCCTCTTTTTCTAGGCCATCRCTTTCATGATTATAATTCACCAAGTCAATGTCTGTTATTTATATCCACACTTTACTCCTGTTGAAAAGTTTGAAGCTTAGACATCTATTCAGTGTTTTCTGAAACAGACAGTGGACAGAAAGAACAGAGCCAGCATTTTTAGGAGTGGATTTTTTTTTCTTTTTTTAGTAAAGTAGACTTTCTGTAGACACTGAATATCATTTTCCTGGTAAGTAGGTAGGATTTTCTGATCAAGGGTGAAGGCAACTGATTTTTTTGTGTCATTTTTTTTTCACATTTAATGTGCATATTATATAAAAATCTTAATTGTAAGGAGATCTTTTTCATGAGATTTAATGACCTATTACAGAGCCAGGGTAGGGCAAGTAACTCATTCCAGACAGCCTGGTTAGAGTGACTAGAGCACTAGTCTAGCTCAACTTTCCAGTGTAAGGAAATCAAAAATCCTGCCCAAGAGAGTATAAGCCTCGCAGCTCTGTACCCTCGCCTATTCTCCTTCAAGCTTCCTTGTTTCTCTTGGCATCTAACAGAGAGGACTCGCAGGAGGCAATTGCTTATAACTCACACCATGAAAATTTCCCTGTGGGCCAGCTACACGCGGAACTTATTCTCATTCCTGTGCCTGAGAGTTGCACCAAAAGCAGTTTGAATCCAGGCTGCATTCAGTAGCTGTTACTATTTTCTACCTCCTGCTGTTTCTCATGACTTCGATAAATTGTGATTCTGGGAAAAAAGTAAAAAAAAAAAAAAAAAGCAATTCGGAGATAGAGAATAAATGACAAATGCTAAATCAATCATTAAGTTTTTGCTTTCCTAGGGGAGAATATCACTTTATAAAAAATATGTAACTGTAAAGCTGAAGTTCAAATTCATTTTAGGCAAGCATGACAACTATTAGCATCTTTAATGTAACCTTTATTCTTGTCCAGCAAAACAGCAAAATGGCCTGCTGTCTGATGTTGACCGTAACCCAGTTTGGATCAAACCTGCTTATGGCACAGGTAAACTTCCTAATGTGGCTCAAATCTGAAGATTTAGTTGCCCTTTCTAGTTGATACATTCAGATATGGGAGCCCACACAGAGTGGCAGGCAATTTTTTATATTGCAGTCCAAACATTTTTTTTTTTTTCTACCTGAATAATACTGCATCAAAATATAAAAATAAGGCAAATCAGAATCCCTAGTTGTTTAGTTTGTGACACAAAGTTGTTACTGTTAAGGCTGAATGACAGTTTTTGCTGCAGCTTTCTGCAGCTGCWAAGTCCATTTCCCAAAGTGCAACCTTTTGCATGGAAATGTTCTGCACCTGGTTCCTGCCCAAGAGTAATTTTAAAAAGCCAGACCTAAAATAGTTCTTTTTTTTTTTTTTTGAAAGATGTATAGAGATAAAACCAATCTTTGCCTATTATTATTTAAAAAAAGAAAAAAGCTCTTTCTTTTAACAGTCTTACAGACAAAACAGCCATGTGCTATAAGGTTCAATATAGCATGGGAAATATTCCACAGTGCTGAAGGAAATTATTTTTAAGCTGACCACTCCTGATCCTACTTTATAGCAGTCTGAACAGATCTGGAAGCAGAAGTCCCATAGACTCCTTTTCCTGCTGGGAAGCTATTCTTAATCATAGAATAAAGATCACACAATCTTTCTGCAGGGCAGCCCTTGTTCTCAGACTTAGTTTTTATACACTCCAATAGGTCTAATACATGTCATCAACATGCATTAGGCATACCAGCCTCATCAACACAGATGAGGATTGCACAAGTTAATTTTTATTGTTCTCTGTGCTTTCTTTCTTACTCACACTACCCTTCCAGATACGCTTCCATTTATGAGATATTCAGATGTCGAATGACAAGAGGTCAAAGGACATTTAGAAAAAAATCTGGTCTTGCTGCAGCCAATGACAAATCTCTGGTTAACTTCAAAGAAGCTGGAATTAAAACTCTTAGCTCCTTGCTAGCACAGAACTCTATTATATCTAACCACACAGCCTCCCTACAAAACTCTTTCAATCTGTGCACTTGGTTTTATCTTCTCTGAATAAAGTGAGCATGAACACTTCTGTCAAGTACATTGATCTTTAGAAATCAGTGTCACACACAACTTTAAAGCACTGATATTGGGTTCATTTTTAGGCTGCAAAACTGAGACATGCTTTAATTATCCTAATTTACATCCTTCTCAATGTGAAATGCAGGTCCTCAACTCAAAAATATTTTCTTTGCAGACGAATTTTTTTTTGTAATTCCCTTTTACTGGATATCTAAATTCTAGACTACAGTCCAATTTTTTTTCTTTCTCTTTCTTCTCATAACTGTTTTGTGAAATCTCATCAAATATTTTGTTGAAGTAAAATATACTTCAATTCCCTTGTAATTGATCTAGTTATATCTCAGAAAGAGATTAATTTGTGTTGAGCAGCTTTTGCTGTTGACAGACACATTCATTGCCTTACCATTCCAGGTACTGCTTTATTAAGTCAACTTTTGTTGCAACTAAATCCATCAGTTTCAAATTTCTCAAGTCTCTCTGTATCTTCAACTGGGGAAACAGGACTCCAAATATTAATCTTAAAGCTGAAACACTAATTATGCCATTCAGATGGTCTTCTGACTCTGTTTCATCATCTGTTATTTGTTTCCTCCATGAATCAAACTAGCCTTAATGAATCATATTTGTTAATTAAAGATGTGTTTCATAAAATGGCTAAGGGTTATTGCTGTTATCAGTGACTTCTCATTGACTGTAAAGAAGCAGTTTATTTTTTAATGGCTACATCCCAATTTGCTCTGCAGTTCATAGAGCTCCTTCCCTTCCTCTAGCTTCTGTGCCCGTTTTCTGCAGAGAGAAATGCTGCTGAGCTGCCCTGGCTTTGCTGGGAAAGGCGTGCTCCCTTTGCCTGGACACGGCGCTTCCTGGGAGGACACCCACACAGCCCAGGCCCAACTTGGTCCATTTTAGGCAATAAAAGAAAAAGAAAAAGAAAGAGAAAAGGGAAAGGGAAAGGGAAGGGGAAAGGAAAAGGAAAAGGAAAAGGAAAAGGAAAAGGAAAAGG
>PTEX01000039.1:2025009-2065276 GCA_003342815.1 Eudromia elegans | reverse complement strand
AGCCTGGGATGCCAGTTCCAGCTATGCAGAAGGCAGATCAGCTGGAGGCATCGCGCAGTAGCGATATGCCAGTATCTGCACCCGGCTCAACCTGACGACAAACCCCTGTGGGGCCGAGCGCGGCTGTCGCCGGTAATGATATACAGCTACTGGCAGCACCGTCAGCTCTAAGGTGCCTCCCACCTTCAGAATAACAGCAGGCCCGTTGCCGAGAGCACAGAGGATGTCGTGTTTTAGCTATCATGCAAAATTCAAATGTCAAGTTAGCAAATCTAGCAGCCATATTAACTGGGATTGCGCTTGCAAGAGTCTGCATAGTTCCTCCTCTGCATGAGTGTAAGGGAAATGATTTTTTTTTTTTCCAAGCATGAATATTGTTGGGACTGATTAAAGTTTGGGTTTCTGATTTTGATTGTGATGTGTCATAGCAATTAAATGCAAAGTAAGCTTCACATAAATCATATGCTACAATAAGTGTGTCTCTAARATAGACATCACATGTCAGTACAAACGTTTGGAGACAGACAAATCAGCTCTTAACCGTACTAATTGCAGTGCTCTCTGGAAAACGAGTCTACTTCCCTAATAAAAATTAATTATCAAAAATAGGACAATTTAACCTGTAGTTAAATAAATAGCACAATTACCTGTGTATAGATAAGGCATTTTAATTCATTTACTTCAGGCCAAGCCCAGAGAAAMTTCATCTCTGTCCTAGTGCTTATGCCTAACTGACCATGAGCAATCCAAATGTTTATGTTCTTTCTAGATCACTAGCTCTTTCTTCCCCAAACAATGTTGAAGAGAGGTCATTTATTAAACATGAAAAGCTAGCTGTGCTGTAGTGAAAAAATATACCCAGAAGTTAGCATAACCATCTCTAATAAAATAGGCCTTCTTCCCGTCATTGCTCCAATGTTGTATTTAATACCTAGACTGATAATATTTCAGCAGAACAGTTATTATATATATATATAAAAGAAAGTTTAAATAACAAAAACACGAGTAAGAGATTCTAAAATCTTGATTTTGGCAATTTCAAATTCTATAGAATAAAAAAGCAGATGTCTGTGAAACATCTGGAAAATTCAGAGTTCAAATAGACAGTGGTCCCAAGTCCACTAAGCTCAGCAGGGAGTCTGTCTGTGGTGTGGGGAGCGTGAATATGAGATACTGGGGGATCCCATTCCTCACTAGGCTAATAGTGAATATTTCAGTGAGTTCAAGGCGTAATATTTAGTCTTGTTTGTGAACAGCAGTTGCTCAAAATCTGATTACTATGAAAAACTGTGAGAACTAGATGTGTTTTTAACTCTGGTGTGAACAAATGCTTGTCCAACTGAGGSAAAGTTTCTGTAGCTACTCCATCAGTTCTCTATAGGATGGCAGGTAAAGAGACAAGTTAGGAGATTGCTACACTAGACAAGGTGAGGATGGAAAAATAAGTACAGCTATAGTGAGAAACAATAACAATTGCTAATATGCTGAAGGACAGAGGGAAACTGGAAGTTACCGTTGACATCGATTTCTCTCTCACCTCACCCTTAGAGAGGGAGTTGCAGCTTCAGCTTGTTTAATCCSAAAGAAGGTGAGATACAGGAGAAAAAGGAAAACAAAATGTAGGAATGGCTGTTAAATACCAAAGAACAAATAATGAATATGYACACAAAATTTGGTATTGTAGCAGTCTAGTGACAAGGATGTGACAACTCCCTGCAATTCAGAGATTGTCTTTCAGAGTTATATGGAAAAAGTGGAATTTCCTCTCCCATAAATCCTTCAGTAAAACACATAAGATATAAATTCCAACCTGTTAAAAAGTAGTTAATAAAGTATTTCCTGGCAATAGTAAAAATTCAGTTTAGGCAGAAGAGCTGAAGTCCTTCTTCTCTCGCTCCACCACAGAGCAGCTTTCCTTCTTCAGCTCTCTGGTAAAACCCTCCAGTTTGGTTCTTATTGCTCCTCAGCCTCCTTTTCATCTGTCTGTCCTGGAGAAATGGCCTTCCTTTGGCAGTATTATTTTAATAACCTTCTTAATAGGACTGGAATCAACTCAACTAGTGTAAGGGAGATTACCTGATCGTATTTTTGACAAAGCCAGACCTCAAATGCAAAGGGAATTTTCACAGAGGGCAATGATGGAATAGCACATGTATTCAGTTGACTGAGAAGCAGGAGTAAGGCCATCGCCWCAGGCTTCATTTCCTTTCCATTCCTCTCTTACTCTTCATCCAAACATGCAGGAAATAAGTATTTCTCTGGAGCTATGTAGTAGCTGGCCTTAACAGGAGAGCATCGTGACAGAGTCAAACACCTTAACCTAACTGAGATGCTAAAYACCTCTGAGGACCTGAAGATCACACTGACTTTGGCAGAGGGTGAATCAGCTATTCAAGGCAATAGGCCTTGGCAATTGACAAACTTTTGCCAATTTATGGAAACTCGCACCTTTCTAAGTGTGTTTGGATACGTGACTGAATCTGRTAATTCCATGTAATTACTGCTATGKAGCATAGCATATCTTGCCTTTCGTTTTCTGTCTAAAGCAGACTATTCTATCTACAAAATAGGATGCCAACTGGTGTTGCGATTKTTTTTTGGCACAGGCAGAGGACTTTCTGTGAATGATACGCCATCGGCAGTGTTATTTACACAAGCTGCCCATCTAAACCCAACACACCTTGGCACCCATCCCTACAGAAAAACATCAAATCAATATGTGAACAGGCTGAGTTCCATCTGAAAACATAGACATGAATGTAGGCAGCCAACATATCCTTTTTTTTGTGATCATATGTATGTTCAGGGCATGAGTCCCAGCAGACTGTCTAGCAGTTTTCTGTTTAGATTCAAATAGATGTTTCTTTTCTTTTTGAATTTGAACTTTTTTCTTTTTCTTTTGGCTGGATACTTGAAAACAAATGATTCTTAAGTTTTAGAATTGCTATATTTTGAAAATCACCTTTTATTTTTGTTATAATCCACAGATTTTATGTTTTCCCAGAAAAAAAAATCTTTTTAGAGACAGAAGAATCTATCAGTACATTTTTTTGCCTCTTGGCCAACCTTGTCAGATGTAAAAGTTTCAAACATCTTTCAAATAGCCCTGAAAAACAAAAAAGAAAAAAAAAAAAGTGAGTAGGCCTCATTCTGTCTGATATGACAGGCAAAATACTATATTCATTYTGATTTGGGACCTTATTAGACCAGAAAGATATTTTAGTCTTGTTCCAGATAGACGTGGAATTGCTTACCCCATACAGGTTAAATGTAATTCTGGCCTCCTCTGAGTTGGCGATGATTAGAAAGGGTTAGGTCCTGATGCAGTAGTTTGACTCCCTTCTCACAGAAGATTACAGTAACTGCTTGTACCCATGTAAAATTTTCAATCACTTTTGAGTCTTTATCCTTTCTAGGACAAAATGACTTTGTGTGCAATGAGTTCCTCTATTTTTCTGCACTTATGCTGAGTGGTAAAATATACCCTTTTTTTTAACTTTAAATGTCCTGTTTCTTTTGCATTAGGAAGTAGAGGCTTACTTGTTTTTAAAATGTTCTGTCAGACACCTCAGTCTTTTCAGGCTTTTTCTCACTGTATTGTTCTTATCAGTCTCCTCTAAACCCTGTCTAGTTCTTTATTATGTGTAGGCCATGGATCATTCCAGATAAAAATAATAGAAAGGCTACATTTTTGTTKTGTATAAAACAATGATTATATTCTTCGTACTGTTAATAGTTCTGTTTCTTATGCATACTTAACATTGCATTTGCTTTATATCTGGAATTGCATGCTAAGCAGAGGTCCTTGCTTACTTGACTGCAATGACATAGAAGAGCACAGGAGTTAATGTAAAATTGCATACGTGTACATGCATGCTTAATTCCTCTTCCTACACCCTTCACGAACTTGATATTATTTGCATTTACTGGTAGGTAAATTTATTTGCAGGTTCATGGGCACAGGACTTGTTTAAGTGCCTCTCTGACTACATGTTGCCCCATGACTAGTTTCCTTAACTGGACACTTTTTTGGAAGCCAAAGAAACCTGTGGCATTGAGTCTCTTCTATTTACGGGGGCATGCACGAAGTGTCAAAGGAGACGAGAGAAGTGTAGCCTGAAAGGGATGGTGTTTCTTCTCAAAGCATTGCTAGTTACAGTCTCTCATCTCACACAGACATTGGCCATGTTGGTTTTGATCCTTATTTCAGCTAGTTGGTGACAAAAAAATGACTTATCTTCAACATTTAAGGAATTGCAGGGCCTACTAATAAATACTCTATCTGAAGAAAAATCTCTTGCTATAGCAAAACTAGCATTGGCACATATAAATGTGTGAATTCACAAGTCTAATTTTTGACATTCAGCTTTGACAGTGTTAATACTGAGATGTAATATGCTCTGAGGCTTAAGAAGACAGTGGATGACTGCAGGAAAGTTGTGGTCATCTCCAATATCTATATCAGTATATCTATCTGATGACTGTAATATTTATGAAAATGTTATTTTAATGTACCTCTGCCTATCAGATCTGATCACTTGTTTTATTCCCAGCAGAGGCACAGGATAAAGCCACATGATATTGCAGCTGAGTGTCTATGAAACTTGTCAGCCAAATACATTCTTACAGTTAAAATATTTTAAAGGATTTTATTGCTAAAACCCCTTTTTCTTTACTCCACTTTTCTTCCATAGGTTTAAAAAGGAGGACAAATAAGATCATACTGCTAAAGCTACTGTTGCAGGACAAATTCTGATCTCCTTTATATGGATATGAATGTAGAATAACTCAGACTAAGTTTTTCCTATCAACTCTACCAGGAACTAAAACATCAGATGAAATAACAGCTTTGGCAATGCAAAGCTATTAGCTTCGATTCACAATGATTGTTTTTTGTATCAACATTACCAAGAACTCATATCAAATGAAGTAACTGTGTTTTGGAAACTGCCAGTTTTTGACGTAGGGCAATATCTTTTATGAATGTACAACACTTTCCAGAGTTTTCCAGATGTTTCCAGATGGAAATAGAGATTTAAGCATGGTTTTGGAAGCCCAGGGAGAAGCAGGACGTAGGAGAAGACATAGGGTAAGGGGGTGCTTTGGTGTTAAATTCTGCAGTGATATTACACATCTGAATGACCACAACTGCTGCTTTTAACCAAGCATGATATAGCTAGGAGTGGGAAGGGAGCAGGCGAGAGAGCCACAACTACACTTGTTCTCTTTGGGTTGTCTCATTTAGGGCTAATGTAGGGCTAATATCCTTGCTCACTAAGCAAGATTCTAAACTTGAGAAAAACAGCTCTTTGATCCCCTTACTTTTTCATAAAACGTCCTGATTGCCAGCATCAAAAATAAATAAGAGCATCCCCAACTCTCTGCTGCTGCCTCCCGTTTCCAAGAACTGAGCAACGAAGGCAAACTCATGCTCAGCTCCTTCTCCACGGCTTTACCAAGCTGGGCTGCCGTAAATATTTTTGCTGTACCATTGTAGCTGTTTATATGACACTCAGGATTGATAGCTTCAGGGAATGGTATTATACAGTGGAAATAGCTTGCAGCTTGGGTCTCAGCTGGTGAAACTAAATGCTACAGTGCTGTGAAGGGTGACTTATTCCCAGCCAGCCAGCTATTTGCTTTCACTAGGGTCTTTGACATACGAACAAATCTTGTTGCAGTAGTTTAAGACATTATCATCCCCAGCTGTCAGCCTGGCCGTTCTGCTGGAGGTTGCCACCTCCATAACAGTGTTTGCTGTTCACARAGCCTCAGCCCTTCTACTTCACAGCCTGGCATTTTTTTCTCAATTTATTTTTTAGTGGGAGATTAGGCTAAAACATTGGAGTGCTTACCAAGGTGTCAGGTGTGGAAGTAGCTTATCCTTCTCTGCAGCAAAAGCTCTCAAAACCTCCAACTTCACATTGAAGACAGCTAAAAATCTAGTTTGGAGACTCATGGGGATATATAAATGCTATTTCCATCAGAATTTGAATTAAATGTTAAAAACATTTATGTTCCTATTATTCTCATGATCTGCATGCTTCCCAAACACTGCAGCTGCAAAACAAAACCGATATTCTTGCCAAATTCAGTAATATTAGGTACTTGGTAAAGCTCGGCACTGCTTGAAGCTGATCCCAAAGATCCTTTGCTGCAAAGCAGAATGATTTAATATACTGCTTGGCTGGAAGTCCGGAGAAGGGAGCCTTGGCAACTCCACCTGGGAGCAGCAGCCAGTTTCCCTGCTGGTGCTGCCTTTGGGGCTGCTCCGGCCTGGGGCCCAGCAGTCCCATGTCATGTCCTAAAGTTACAGCCCTGTAGCCGTCCCCTGAAAGCCTGGCCTGGAAATCCCAGGGTCTTTCTGCTGTAGCAGGAAGTCCTGAGCTCTTGGAATGAGAAGTTTGGTCAAGCACAGAGGCAGCTCCACCAGCCCAAGTCAGAGATCTACCAAAGATATTTTCCCTTTTCCTGATATTTTTAAGGAAAAAAAAAATCCTGTAGGTGGACATACAAGCCACCTAAATTAGTTCATGAAATGGACCTGACCTGTTGATAACAGAARGTTCTTAGTGGCTTCCTCTATACTGGTAATTGCAGGAAAAATATGGTGTCACAGATAGATCCTAACCTGAAAGGCACTAATGAGAGTACTAATGATATTTCAAGTTGTTTGGAATATCCTATTTTGAAAACTTGCCTTCACTGCTTATGGCTTTGCCACACCTGGAAATGTTTAGTTTGAAATTCTGCACAATCTCATTCTGAATTAACTTGGAGAACTATTTCAACCAAAACTTTGCTACTATTCCAAATTTTCTTTGAAAATCCTCCTGAATTTTTTTTCTTCAGTCATCGCAGGCATCCTTTCAGGGTACCTTTTTTTTTCTGGAGCAAGGAATGAAGTACAACAAGAGTAGTCCTTTCAATCAATAACATATCGTCTTCCCCATGAAACTGTCATTTGAATAGGGCCGATCTCAGTGGGCATTTGCTTGAGTCTCATCCCTGGACATTCACCATTTCCTGAGGTGCTCCTAGCTCCAGCTCTCGCAGTGCTAGGAGGTGACACATCCTCCCCACTTGGAAGGTAGCTGAATTTTCCTCGCTCCGTCCCAGGCCTTTCCTTTGGCAGCGCTGTGTAGTATTCATTGCAAAGTCTCATAGCTTGAGGCTGCAGGGGTTGGGATTGTTGTCTAGAGGCTCATTCAGTGCATGAGAAGATTTTGTCAGGAACCAAGGGTATATGCACACTACAGTGGCTGTAGCAAACTACTGTGGTTCTTTCTTCAGCACTGTGTCTCCGAGAGCGAACTGCTGGTACCTGAAGAAAATGTTGAATGCCCATGGTTATTTATCCTTGCAACACTCCCCTTGAATTTTCTAGTTATATAATATCCATTTACAGTTATACAATATCCATTTCTGGAGAATGTTTTCTGTTCTTCACTTTATTTTCTTGTCTTTTTTTCCACCTTCCTCATTTTCTTGTCATTTTTTCTTGTCGTTTTTTCCACCTTCCTCATTTTCTTCTGATTATTTTTTTATATTGGTCTGATACTTTCACTGTTACAGTTAATTTGTAACAGATCAAATGTATTAACTTCTTTTTTTTTTTTCCTCAGGGCTAATTCAGAAAACATCAGCTATGTGTACTTAGAATTGCTTTTCCCCGTGTGYATCCTCATTGTATTGCTTGGTCACCTAATAAAATGTGAATCTTTTGCAGTTCTCAGCTGACTTCCATTTTTATTGTCTTGCATGATTTGGTAACAACAGCAAACCTCTTCACTTTGCTCTGCATTTCTTCTTCCAAAATCCGTTTTGACTTCTGTAGAAGAGAGGCAGTTTTCTGAGTCACCCCTACTTTATTTTTTCCAAAAATGAGAAGTTGTATGGAAAATGAGGAGGGAGCTTATCAAGAAGAAAAGAAAACCTCAGATATCACGTTACATATACATTTAGGAAAACAAAACCAAAAATATTTACTAGACTTTGCTTTATAGTTTCAGTAGGGTAGTAAGTGTGCAATGGCATATATGAATCTTGTGTAGAAAATGATTTATGTATGTATATACATCACATACATGTGGTTTTGAATAACAATTGTATTGCTTCTTTCTGTTTTGCCTGTCTGTAAACTCTTTGCAAACTAATGATGACTTCTTTATTTCTCTTTATTAGCCTAGTTACTCAGTGACTCTTGAAACATTGAAAATGCATTAGTATTTGAAGGAAAAATGTAGCTGCTTGGAGCTGCTTAAGCTGGGTTTTGCACATACGAGAAGAAAACAGCTTGATGAGAAAAAACAAAACACAACATCTTTTTTATCTTMGCAGTCTGATTATTACTATCCTCAGCGTTGCAAAGGTCAAGGGAGTGTTTGTGAATTCTTGTGCTATCTCCTTGAAACAAGGAATGTAGGTTGTGAAGTTACTTTCCTAGTCACTTCCATGCAGCATGTAAATAGTTACAAAAATAACATTGGGAAGCCATTTTAAGATTTGTTTTCTGTATTATTCTTGTTCGTAAAAAATGTTAGATGGCAAGAAGCTTTTTAGTCTTTTTCACCTCTGTCTCAGAATCTATACTTCATAAACATAAAATTAGAATTTAGGGATCCTATATTTTCTCACCCTTTCATTATTTAAAAATAAGGATTTTGTAAGACTCACAAAAGAAACTAATGACAGCATCAGGTATGTGGCAATCATTGTCTCTTGTGTCTAACATCATGTGCCTCTGAAAAACCCAAATATGAAGAAGGACTCAGCTGCAAAAGCTCCCCTGAGCTAAGCAGACAAGTTTGCCTGGCTGGATCTGCACTCGTGCACTGATTTGGACAGAGGCATGGACTCCAGCATGGCTGCGTGTGCGATTGCCCATGCAGTTTGTCAGCACACTTGTGGCCACAGTTTTGGACTGGGTCAGCAAGCACACGCCTGGGCCATGATAGAGGTGATGAAATAGTCCCCTTATTTCTTTTGGATGGTGCTTTGAAGGGACTGTAAGTGAACCTAAGCTGTGATGCAGCATCTGTGATTCAGCAGTACAGTGCCCAGTTCTGYTGGATGCTGAAACACCTCAAAAATTACACCCCTCTGCCTCAGCCTCAGCTGGAGTTCATGAAGCTCCTAATATGACTCAGAAGATTTGCAAACGGTCTCTTGCTTTTTGATCACCCTATTGAATGGTCAACATCTTTAAGAAGAAAAAGTATCTTGAAACATTTGCAATGTAATTTGTTTGACCAGTCCTGCTTTTTCTATTTATGGTAATGTAAATAATGCATTTTTATATGCTGTAAGATTATTTTTGTAGTATGATTACAAAAAAAGTACAACAATGCAGTCTGCGATGCTGAGAATGTGAACTGAGACTGTTTTTTCAGCTGTTAATTTTGCAAATATACAATGGAATCTCTGGAGAATAAACTGTGTACAAGGTATTTCATACTTCCAGGCTTGCACTGCATATGTTCAGGTTCCTTTTCGTTCTTTCTAAAGGACGCCTCTTTTTTCTTCACATTTCTCTTCCTAAAAGACATTCTGGGCGGTTGACTTCTGCTGAAACTCCTTCTGCCTCTGAAAGCCTCTGATCCATCTGTGTTCCAGAAGATACATGTTCTCAAGGAGTTCCCATCTCATGTTTGGTCGTGTATCTTCTATACTCTGGCTCACACAGGCTTCTGCCAAAGCACAGTGGGAGAGTACTGTAGTACCAGTGGGACTTATTATCCAAATCAAAACCATGAAACCTTTATAAGAAACCTTAAAATCTATTTCTCAATCTTGAAAGCCAAGCRGATTTGGTTTTYTTTGATGTTCTTATGGTAAATTTTCTCYTCTTAAATATAGATCTGTGATCAACTGGGGAAATATAGTATTCCAGAATATAATCCAATATTAGAAAATCATTTAGAAATAGATCTTTTTCCTAAATCAATTTCTTGGATTTGTGAGAAAATTCKGTGTGGCATTTTGCTTATCTGTAGGCTCCATACAAATTCAGAAGAAAAGAAAAAAACAACTCCTACAAAGACTATTCAACAATTTCATGATTTTGACCTAGARCTTTAAGAATAATGAATGTGGGAGTATATTTTTAGGCATCTAAATAGAAGTTAAAAGGTACTGGGAAACTTTTACTGTTTTAGAGATTTATGGATATTCACTATTGAGACATAAAAATATTTATTTTTAAAGGAATGAATGCATATTTAAACTTCTATAAATACATCTTTAAACTTYTGGTCCCTGGTTGGAACAGTTTTTCCTTTTCTGTTTCATGGGAATGATTAAATGAATGAAAATATAGATATTCTTAAATGAATGAGCTTTCTAATGAGAAAATAAGAATGAAGAACACGAAAAATCTTTTGAAGTAAATGTTTCATTTTTGAAATTACAGTCCTATAACCTAAGAAGATATTCTGTTCAGCAGTTTATTAGTACTTATAGAAGGAGGTGGTGAAAATTTGGTTTCTAAAAAAAGTTAGTTTCATATTAGCTCTGCCTTGCTGTTCTAACTAGGAAAATTCTACTGTGCTTATGCTACTCTGGTGGTACAATGTAATTCCCAAGAATGGTTTCTTCAGAAACATTTACTTTTTAATTCTAGTGTTGCTCACTCAAATCTTTACGGTTTTTATAGTATAGTAATTCCCAGCTGGTTTGCCAGAGTCAGTCCAATATACATAGAGCAGTCTTATCTTTTACTTGAGCTGTTCATTTTGTAACTAGTGGTTCCAGGACATGTTGCCCTATCTTCCATTTGCTAATTAGCTATATGCTAATTAAAAGTAGTTTGCTTTCCATCTTCTGTTCKTAAGAAAAAGCACATTCCCATCATTTCTAATTTACTCCTGTTTCAGTATCTTGCATAAGTGCTAGGAAATTTGCCGCAAGATCTTTTTAAAAACAAGTCAACAAAACAAATCTGCCAAAGTAAAAAATGGAGATGGAAAGAAAAAAGATCAAGAATTAACATTGGGAACATACACAATTATCTGTAGTCAAAATGCAAGTAAGTACATTGCATCAAATTGTTTAGCCCTGTGAGTGCTATCAGTTTTTTATTTAGCTAATCTTTCAAGATTTTAACTTACTGATGGTAGGCTGCAGTTTCTGCTTTTTTTTTTTCTTTTTTCTATTCACAGCAGGAAAATGATAGTTTAATCATTTTTATGACTCACTGCCCGTTGGTTATAAGCAAAACCCTGATCTCTTCTTTCAGGGCTGAAGAGGTCTGGAGCATTGCCCGTCCTTTTGCCCAGATAGACAGAAATGAATCCTTTAGGCATGCTTTTATTTATTCCTCATTGGATTTTAATACAAGATGCTATAAAACTTGATTTGTGGAATAAATCTAGTATTATTCCTGTCACTTTGTTGATTTATTGTTTATCTTAAGGCAAATCAAAACAATCCAATTGCTTGCTTTATGTCATATCTTTTAAAGGTAAATTCCCTGCAAGCTTTTTCTTCTGTAAGGCAGTTCAAATCTCAAAACATAATTCATAAGGCCCACTCATGCTTCCTGATGGAAACCAGGAGGGGGAAAGTGGACATATCTTGTCCTTGTTCTTTCATGATGCCTACGTCGTGCCTGAAAGAACTGATCAAACGTGGGTTTTGAAGCACATATTTTCCAATGGACTTTCTCTTCAGAGTAAAAGAAGAACACACGGAGAGTTTGAACTTTGTGTCCAAAGTCAGGACTGAATTTAACATCCCTAAGCAGACTCAGCTGAGTAGAAAGTTTAATCGGAAGGCAGAGGAAAAAAATCTACTGGGAAACAAATGGAAAAGGTAGATAAGTAGTATCATTATAATTCAGAGTAGGGAAACTTCAGCAATACTAACTTCGGACCAATTGGAAAGATGTGTCAGTTTTTGTAGACAGGAAGCATAAAACAACATAAACACATAAAGCAAGAGCTAACAATTTCTGGCTGTTCTGCAGCAGCCGGAAGAGAGAGGGGATGATATGGTTTCAATGGCAGAACAGATTACTAAAACCTATCTGTAACTACCTCCTTCCATGTTTCCTCGGACAAACCCAAAGAATATGCTGCATAGACTTGGAGACAATACCTGTCATCTAGAAATCATAATTTCCGTCTTTGTTAGGGGTAACTGGTATTACTATATGTAATTACTATATGTTATGTACTATAACTACAAAGGTTATTACTAATAACCTTTGAACTGCAAAACCTCTACTCCCACATACCAAATCTACTGATGGTACAGATATCCTTTGAGCTGACAGCAGGATAATTGATGGTCTCTATGTAATATGCTGGCTTCCACTCCAGCTATGTTGCCTGTATGGTAGGGATTGACTGTGTCAGTTACTGTATTTATTTCATCCTAGAGAAAATTTGACAGTTTCTGGAAAAGTGCATTAAACAAGTAGCATTACGCTTTATTCTCAGAAGATTTCTCCAGGCTTAAACCAGTTCAGATCATGGGTGTACTCATGAGGAATTGACTAAGATATTTATTGTTTGTGGGATATTCACAGAGAAAATTCAATTTGTCTAAGATTAAATGTATGAGAGTTATTTTGTTAATACTCGTTCTGGAGCCTATTGCAAAGTTAGGCTCTGATCTGATACAAAGAGTTCATATGAATCAGTTATTTCAAAAACTGCAAATTTATACTGATGAGATAAGCTTTATTCTGTAAAAGTTACCTGCTGAGAAAGAAAGATTAATCCTTATTATTATCTATTATTTTAAGTTAAAGTGGGAGAAAAGAATTTTGCATTCCTTAGGTTTTGTTCAAGGAATAAAAACTATGAAAAGAACCAGATATTTTTCCAGTATGAAAACTAAAACCTACACAGACATGTCTACAAAACAATCCAGCTGAGCTTTTTCTTTAGAATTGCACTTCTTTTTAGGGAGTCCTTGAAAATGTTGGGGGGAGAAAATAAAATGAGGTATGCCAGAATAAAGATCATCACAAATAAGGCAGCACCTGCTCTGTTCAATCCATTTTAACTTTTTTAATAGGTATTGTTATGAGACTAATCCTCTCTCATGGAGCAGGTGGGTCATACAGAGAGCAACATCAGTAATTGTCAAAGTACATCCTTAAGTTCACTTAAATGGTACTCTGAGCCCCACATGGCAGAATTCAGCTCAAAAATAGGAGAACATTGTATAGTACAATAGAGAGATAAAGTAATGAAGGAGCTTAAGGACAATACTCTGCTAGAAAAGAATATTATTTTGTCAGGCTACTTTAGCTTAATTTCATGCTCTAGGGACAAAGAAATTGTCTTGTCTTTGTTATACTGCCCGGAGAATCTGGACAAAATCCGAACAAAAATCACTTAGGTACCAACAGGGTAACATAGGGAAAAAAATATAGGCACCTAAATTAATATGAAAGAATGAAAAGACATCTACTTAATCCAGTTAATTCTTTGAGACACTAAGATTTTTCTCAGAAACCTCCTTCTTTAGGTAAAGTTCACCTCTCTTGCAGCTGGGGTAATGCTCAAAGGACATTCGTTTCATTTTAACTTCAGTCATTTTAGTCAGCACAGATTGACAGGCACTTAAAGAGGACAGTTCATTTCATCTCCAAAACAGGCAAGGGGCACCTGCTTCTCCCCCTGCAAGAGAGATCAAGATTGCCAGCTGATGTTGGGAGTCATTCCTCTGCACCCGAATGCGGTGTGTCTAATTGAAGTGGTGTCTAGATTTCCAGTTAGAAATCTACTTCACATAAGCAGGTAAGTCAGTCGCATATCTAAGAGAAAAAGCAAATTTTAAATATGCCCATTTTCTGCATTTTCTACTGCCTGGCCCTACTTGTTTTTTAGGCTGTTGTCAGTCCCGTTCTTCATGATTGCATTTCCCTATTTATTAGGAAGTGAACTGAGGCTTCTAAATAAATTTGTCTTCCATGGATCTGTTTTCATCCTTTCCCTGTTTCATTAATTTATACTAACTTCTTATTTTCTAGTTAGATGCTTTCTCCTGTGAAATTCTTGAGTTGGAGAATTAATGTCAGGGATCTTGTGGAGACGTTATCAACGTTAACCTACTACTAGAGAGGAATTTTCCACATAAGCTCTATAACAAAAGTACCGTGTGACAGAAGATAAGGGACTGAAAAAAATGTGAAATTACATAGAATTTTAAGGCCCACATTAGCAGCAAAGAAATATGCCACTGGTGCAAATTTGTCATACTAGATACAATTATATACTACCAAATAGGATAGAGCATCTCTTATGAGGAGSCTGATCAGAATTCTTGAGTGGCATCAAATAAAAAAAACTCTTTAGCAAGAAGCAAACAAGCTCTGTACATGACGGCCTTGAAAAAAGAGTGTAGTATCTGGCAGATACTCATCTGATTATAAACTCTTCTTATTGAGTTCCCAAGGTCACTGTATCCAAAAACCTTAATGTAATCTTGTCATGAATCAGAAGAAAATTGAGTAAGAAAAGCGAAGATGATTTTATGTCCCTGCTTGGCACAGGTGTGATTGAACTCACTTCTGGTGTATGATATGGCAGTGCTGCTAGCTCATACCTGGTGTATCCAGGTCAAGGAAGATGTTAGTGAATCAGAGCGGATGCCGAGAACAGCATAATTAGAAGATACATCTTAAAGTAAACGATCAAGAAGTTGCAAAGAGAAGGTTAATGGAGAATTTGGTCACAGTTCATGAATATTCACATGGAGGAGCAAAATTTAGATGTGTGTCTGATCCTAGAAGACCTAAATGTAAATAGATTCATGGCTGAAAAACTGGAAACGAGTTGCAAATTCCTAACTGTAAGGCAAGTAAACAACACCGTAAATTCTCTCTCCTTTGGCTCTTTTCTCTCAATATTGTAGTTTTTTCCCTTTGATATTAT
Organism: Eudromia elegans; assembly: GCA_003342815.1. Taxonomy (NCBI): domain Eukaryota; kingdom Metazoa; phylum Chordata; class Aves; order Tinamiformes; family Tinamidae; genus Eudromia; species Eudromia elegans. The sequence goes on along the minus strand of PTEX01000039.1, from coordinate 2,050,388 downwards.
TTATCTTTTTTTTTTCTTTTTTCCTGCAAGGGAAGCTCTAGTTTAAACAATGATGGATTTAGGATGCTGTCAGACTTCTGCTACGTCTCAATCTACAGCTCTCAAGCAGGAATTGGAAAATGCTTTGGGGATAGGGATGGAGGGTCCCTGAAAAAACACAGAAACGGGCTAGGAAATGTGAGGTGTCTCAAATTGGGAAGAGTTGACTGATGGAGAAATACTGTGAAGGTTTAGCTCCCTTATGCTTTTTGCTAAGGTGTAGCCTTTTTGCCCAAGTTACAAACCACTTCCTAAGTGAGGGTTTGCAAAGGATGTACTTTTGATAACTGTGACTGCAAAGGGTCCAAGACAAGGTGATCATGTTGGTGCCTTCTGACCTTATGACTTACATACTATTCCATTCACACTATAGTTTTTTATATTTCATTTTTTTAATTGTATACTAGTTACTGATTTTATTAGTAACGCTATTAGTAATTTTATTAATAAAAACACAACATGGAGAAGGACAGAAGTCCAAGAGTTACATTTCTTACCGTAGGAGCCCAATAAACTACACATTTAATGATCACTTGAAAAAGGACATTTTACATCTGTCAGATTGATTTCTGATTATAAAGAGAACTGGTGTGATGACCTGCTTCCCTCCCAAAGTTAATTTCTCTGCGAGTTATACTGCAGCAGTGAGCAATCTCTCATCTGCCCCTACAAGACCTCACAAATCGTGATGGATTTTTTTTCAAACTGAGAGGCTAAATAGAGAGCATAAATCAGTATTTCAGGCATGTAGATATATAACTTCATTTTCAAAAGCATTTAGTGCTTAAAAATTCCTGATGACCTCTGTGGAACCTTCTCTGTGATGAAAGTTTTAGAATGAATTTGCTTTTACAGATTTAATAATAATGGAGAAGCCTAATTTTTGTCTCTAGGTCTTAAAATTTTTTACTAGATCCTTAGTCATGATGCCTCAGACATTTAACCACAATTCCTTGACAGTTTGGGGGACTAAGGAAAAAAAATCTTGCTTATGCAATAATAAAATTTAAGTTTTAATTAAAAAAATCCTAACACTACAAAAAAAACCAAAAAAAAATTGACTGTGAAAGTAGTTCGTAAGTAGGTCATACAGCCAAAAGCAAAATCTGTTTTTGTTGTGCTATCAAATTCACACAGACATGGTGCTACTTGTAAGAATATATATATAGTATGTGTGTGTATATATATATATATATATACATATATATATATATATAAAAATGGCAAAAGCAAGAGAATGTAAAGTTATATGGTCTGACTGGCAGAAGTACCAAATACCCACAAATCCCACTGAAGTCAGTAGGAGCCACAAAGTATTAATGTTGCTGAAAAACATTCTTGGAAACACTGTTGTTTAGCTTATGCTCATATGTCTTTGCATTGCTAGGACTTCCACCAGCAAGGGTTTATGACTTCTAGCGACAGGGTGCTGTAAAATCAATCCCCAGGCTCATGAGGCAATTCAGGAACATTAGCAATAGGGGCCTATGTGGCATTTGCTGAATCTGGTGTCAAGCTTTTCTTCCATACACATATCCTAGTGCTCCACACAAATCTCTGGAGCCCATTTGTGGGATTACCCTGGTCTTTGGGCCAAGCAGAGATTACGGGTACCTCAGACCGAATGATGTCTCTACTGAGCAGGTTTCTGTTGCAGAGAGCTCAGCGGCGACTAAACCGGGACATGTCAGTATTTAACTCAACTCAGTGACTATGCCTAGCATAAGCCTCTTATTGACTGTGGCTGTTCTAGAAGAGAAGAGAGAGTAAAAGAACACAAACAGTGCTTGAGTCTTTTTTTTCTACTTGGTCCTATTCCTATGGGGCTTGGTCTGTTAAAAGAACTGTAGCAGTACTGGCATTATCTACTCGATAAACTTTGAAGCTATGAAACTAAAACAATTCAGATGAAAAATAAATTTCTATCTGTCACTCTTACTATAAAATGTTTGATGTGATTTGTGTAAAAGAAGAGACAAGAGCGTAAGTGCTGAAGAACAGGGCTATTGTACACAGACAATAACCTCAAACCTAGAGTCCAGCAGTCTCTAGCTTTCCTAGCCTGACACTTCTGGTAAGGTGGTAGATGTGGTAGATGTATGCAAAACCCTGACTGCTGTTAGAGCATGCTAAAAAACGCCCTACCTGACCCTAATTTTTGTTTCTTTTCCAGATGACTATGGGACAATGATCTCCTTTTCCTTTCCAGTATCTTTCCGTTCATAGAATAAAAGAATCAGAATAATTGAATGCATCAATTATTAAAATGTTGCAAATAGAATTTTTTTTAACTTTCACTTAAAATTTCAAGTGCTAAGTGAAATACTTTAGGGTGAAAAATTTTAAGTTTGGAAAAGTTATTTTTATGTAAATAGGATAGCCCCTGGAAAAATCTCACTCAAACAATTTAGGTTTCTACCTAGTTGGTGGGAGAAAAAAAAATGTACAAACCCCCAGGAATAGAGGAATTGGTCATTATTTTCTTGGAGAAACACGTTTATTTATTAATCAGCACATTCGAGGGTAGCTACACACCAGCAAGGGATGTAGAATTACATTTAGCTGAACTTGGATATTACTTGACAGGTATTCTGAGCTTCTCAGTGTGTGACTGTTAGGTGGACTGTTTACAACCCTTTGATATTGCTTGGCTAAAAACAGCTGAATACAACAGATTAAATATTAGTTAACAGCACTTTTGAATGCTACAAAGCACTCATCTAAATGACAGCATGTTATTTTTTTTCCTTTATATTAAAGACATCAAAGCACCATTATTAACTTCAGAAAAATATAGAACCTTATTTATGTCGTGATCTCAGGAGGAGTAAAGCACCCATAGTTGTCAGGTTGTCTTTTATACTCACAGATGACTTCAGTAGAGGCTTTAAATGCTCTGCACCTCTCAGTTTCAAGCCATTAGCATACATCTCCCTCTAGGGAATAAGACTTATTACTCACATTTTAAACGAGATGCTATCTGCAGAGAGGTTAGCAGCTCTCATAGCTCTTTCCAGCTTAGTGTCAAGATGAGCAAGTGACACCAATATGTGTTTGCAGCCTTGACTAAGGGTGTGCTTGCAGAGGGTTGTGCAGGCATGGCTGGAAGCTGAACAAGGGGTGGTGGCCTCTAGTTCCCATGCTCTCAATGTTGCTCTTTCTGGAATGGCTCCTCTTCTGTAATTACACTCCCAATAAATCTCCTGGGACAGGACCATACGGTGCAATGGCGACAAAGAACACCCCTGTGAAACCCAGCTCTTTGTACGGCCTGAACCCAGGATGTGACCTGTTATATTTAAGAAGGAGGCTGTCAAAGTGAAATGGTCTTGTTCTGTGTTGTAGGATGTCCATGGAGTTTGAAGGAAAGGTTCATTTCGAAGCAAATTCCTAAACACATCTCCATAGCGAAGACAGGTCCTGTGTTTAGAGAAGGGTTATGGACATTAGGCTGTCATGCGATGGTACTGAAGTAGCTCAGCTGAACTTCAAAATCTTGGTATATAGCTGAGAGAAGCAGTTTAACTCATTTTCTGGCGGCATGACTTTCAGAAGGATATCTGGACATAGCAAGAGGGTGATTTTGCTATGTGGTCAGGCAATATAGCTAACTTCAGCATGACCTGAAAACAGGTCATTAAAAATCTGAGTTGATAATACTCCACATGGACGGCATAGACTTTGGTCATGATAACTATGTGAACAATGCCTGGAGACCCCAAAGACTCTAAGTAGAACTGCTAGACTAATTTGAAGGACATGTTGCCAGACCTCCACTGCTCTTATTACCAGTCCGTGCCAGAACTGAGGCCACGAATCTCCATCCATGCTATAACCACGCTTTCATCTGGCTGGGTACACAGATGTCTCCGTCAGGGAATGCAGCCCCTGCTGGCCCTTAGAGTGACRTTCTGCAGAGGGCACCGGCACAGGCATTTTTGGCTCGGTTTCTGTGGAGCACAGTAACACGCATCAGTTCAGGGCTCCCAAATGAGATATTGTCTTTTAGAGCCAAGGCTTTTTCTGGTCACTGTGCATCTATAACAAATTATTAGCAGCATTTCTCAGAAGCACACATAGGCAGTTAAATATATATATATAATAAAAAGCATATGCCCTTCCTTAAACTAGGAAGGATCACAGCAAATCAATATATAAATCAGCAGCACACTGTCCAACACCCAAAACTCTGTGCCCAGAGAGAGATGTGCTCAAGAGCTGTCACCTGCCTGGTCAGAAGCGTCCCTCTCAGCTATTGGAATGTGCCCAGCTGCTCAAATAGAAAAGAAAGGGGCTTCCCAGGCCCTGCCGTGGGCGAGCACTGCTCAAGCATCCGGCCTTAGAACTGCGGCCAGATGTKTCTCCACTCTGGTCCTGCAGAACCTGCACACTGCACTGTTCCAGAGCCGCTTCTCTGTCATATGCCTCAGAGGAGCACAATTCAAAAAACGTGATAAAGTGCGTGACATTTTCTTTGCTCATTCTGCTGAAGGCAGAAGGCTTATAATGCTATGCCGAAATACATGGAAAATTATTTGTAGTCAATTATTTGGGTTTCATTTTGTAGATGATTGTTTTAGCCAGCATTCTGCATAACCCTTTTGCAAAATATTTAAATATGTTTTAAGCCTACAAAAAAAAAATAACTGAAAGAGGCATTTATTTTTTCTGTGACTTCTTTATATTCCAGAGACATCAACACCAGAACAAGTACAGCTTCATTACTGTCAGTAGGTCGTCATTAAATAAGTATGATGGACTGTAATGAGCTTTTTACTAGGAGAAAAATAAATTAGTAATTACTGAATTACTATATAAAACAAACACTGAATCTACTTCATATCATGTGATCTCAATATTGCATTTACTTACATTTCCCCCACTCATGGAAAATAACTGAACAATCACCATGAGAATATTGAATTTTATGTTACTGATTAGCAAGTAAAGCACAGCCTGGAATACATATAGCATAATGTAGCTCTATACTTTTCAGCGGAAATTTATCTTATGCCATTTTCCTGTTTGTGTTACGTGATATTACACAAAACACCTTCAGAGAAGTGTTGGAAAATGAAGTGAAAGTATGGTAGTGCAGAGTGTAGACAAAGTGGGGAGAGAAACAGGAAATGATATAAATAATAGATGAAATTGCTGCTTTTTCTAGTAAATAAGTGCAAGAGAAAATTGATATACAATATACCCCAAAGACCACAGTAACTATAGCAACAACAATATATGTAGTATCTTTGCTTCAGATTAGCCATATAAATATCTAACTTACAGACAATATGTTATATATGTACATTACAACTCCTCTCTAGCTGTCTTTTTCATTGCTGTGAGTGTTTTTTATGCCCTGCCTTCATCCTGAACGATTCATTTTCAGGATCCTCACAATGAATCCAAAAGAGAAAGAAATTATATAACAGATCCAGCTGCAGCTGCATTGCATTTAATAAGTCAAGACTATTTTCCATAAAAGAGACAGAATATCTATGTGTGTGTGTTTGTGTGTGTGCATGCACATTGAGCACCAGCCCTCGTGCACTTTAATCCCTCAGCATCCAAGATTCTCATTTTTCAGACTCAGCTCTCCTGGATGTTTTAGGCAATATTCTATCTAGTTTGATATGGGCATTGCACATCACCTTCTTATACTATAACCTAAAAGGGTTGGATTACTTTGTATATTCTCCAATACCTTGTATTTGCCTCAGCTACAACTGCAGAAAATTATGCGAGGTGTCTCAGGACATGTAATTTCCATCTTTCTCCGAAGAGGCTGACCTATCCATGCCCCCCATTGGTAAAACTCTTTAAATCTCAGTGTGCCACTAGGCTGCGAAGGATTCACACCATGTGTTGGCATCTCATTACCAAATCCTCTCTTTTGTGGATCTATTCATTTTCCTCTGATACGTGTTCATTTTACAGTGCAATTATGTGTGCGTCCTGCTGACGTTACTATTGCTCCTTAAATGAAAATAACATCAGATATAGAAATGCAAATATTGCACAATTTTCTCTTAAATATTGATAAATAGGTGATGATTTTAAAGATCAATTCACATTCAGAATTGCTTAATTACAGGGATGAATTTTTGAATGGCACTATTCATCATCCTATGACGCAGTGTGACACCCTCCTTTGTGTGCACTGCAACAATTACTTATTGTCCTTGATTAGCCCACCTGAATGTACCTGCAAAGAGATGAGCTCCTTTTGTGGCTCACAGAACATCTGAAAAATAAGATATCCATTCAGTCTGTCATCTGAATGCAAAGAAGAGATATTTCCATTCTTTGGAATACTTATTCTCTTACTTTATGCTGTACCTTCATTGCCTGAAAACACTCTTGAAAACAGAAGCATATCTTCCCAAGTAATGTCAAATAAACATAAATATAGAAATAGTACAGATCTATGGGGTTTGTGTTTGAGAACATCCATGAACACTGCTAAGCCCACAGTTACCTGTAATTGCATTATAGAATCTCCTGGTCCTGTGAGTCTGCAAAAGTTGGAGAAAACTCAAGGAGAATTGCTTCATGATGAAATTCATTAAAGTCTTTTCTCAAATGAAAACCTAGATAAGAATCTGTTGCCACAGAAGGAAGTATTGATCATTAGTGTCCTCTGACTTGCTGTTGTATTTTTGAACTCAGGTGATTCTACCCTTGGGAAAAGTTTATTAGCAGCAGATGATCCCATAAGTCTCCCTGCTGCCATGACATCACGGCAGCCACAGGACTCCGGATTAACAGCGCTACTGGTTTGCTTCAAGTCCTTATTAGGTTTTTTATGTTGATTGGTGCTAGTGTCCCAAGTGGATGACAATATTTAGTCATAAAATGGTCACATCAATAATTCAGCTGCATTTGGCAGAGTTGTTAATTTGTTCAGATGTGAGCTACTATAGCATGAAGTCATTTGCCCTGGAGAAGAAGAAAAGACTGGARCATGTCAAAGAAAAATATGGTGGGGTTAAGAATGACCCTTTGTGCAAAACCTCACACTACGGCTACTTAGAGTTCAATACAGCTTTTCTGTGTGCAGCAGCATTCATTTCCCAKGAGTGAGAATCCCCCAAGCCTCATCTTCTGAAAATGTGACTTTAATTTAACAAGCACAGAYTTCTATTAAAAAAAAGAAAGAAAATACCTTTTCAGAAGTTTAGCATTCACAGCCCTTTCCTTTYATACTACATGAAACATGTGCACAACCCAGAACTGAATATTAGCATTTAATTGCTTTTTTCCCCTCTATCACCCGATGTTTTCTTTTTTTTTTTTTTTCCTTCCCCCCAAAAATCTCTGGGAATCTCTGTGTGGGAGACTTCTGGGATTAGAGGTTTTTTCATATGATTGATCAGCAAAATTTCCTGAGTCTCTGTCACAAAACAACCTAGCAACTACCCACATTTTCCATCACTTCATTCTGGACTGGCAAATGCATCCAGCTTCTTTTCTGAGCACAGCATAATTASAACAGCTCTGCCTTTTCTTTGGATGTCTGTAATGAGTAGTAGGATCCTGCATTATAAACTCTACCTGAGTAATTGTCATTTTAAAAGRAAACTGATGACACATGGCTCTCATTTTTACTTCCTGCTTTCACTGAATGCTGAACTGAACGTTTGTTCATGGTCTGATACATATTGCATGAGATAATTGTTCCTCAGCACTCTGTGCTTTTTTATTGAACAGTAAAACCAGCAATGATTTATTATTATCTAACTGTTTTACAGAGAATATCATAAACAAATGCAACCTAAGACTTACACAAGATGTGAACAAGTATACCTGTTGCAAGGAATATTGCTAAAAATATCTGTATTTTCAAAAAGCTGTCCCACACAGCTCAGGTATTTATTGTGTATAGAAATAAATGACTTCAAAACACATTATTTTAATAGTATTTATCAGCAAATACTGTATTTTAGTAATGACATTTTCTTGACTGCATAACATGGYAATTTTAATACAAAACACATAGTAGGACCTTTAGAAAAAAAACAGGAAATAAAATTAAAGGTATAATGGGAATTTATAGGGAGATTGCTTCAATGAAAGATTAGAATTCATAGCAAAAGCCCAGTATTACTTTTGTCTCATATTAGTGTCCCATATTCATTATGTCATCTATATTTTCATGAGGAAGAAAAAACACCCTCCATAAGAAGGCCTGCTACATGGAGGCAGATTCAGTTTCTGTATACCACAAGCTCAAACAGTGGAGATTAATAGATGCTTACAGAAGAGAGTAAAATCACATCTTGCTTAGAAAAGCACTTTGGATGAGTCAATTGAAGTTGCTCTGACCCATCTTCGTTTCTGCCAATCTCTGAGAAAATCTGATACCAACTAAAACAAGTGATAAGTATAGGTTGTCTACCTTAACGTCAACACTTGATAAAATGGTAAGAAAAAGTCCTTGGCACCCTACTTATTAGTGCTGAGTCTGTAGTCAGCAAAAGCAATATGTRTAACAGCTTAGATTTTTTACAGTATAAAACCAAACATTATGTTGCTTTGACATGTGTTCATAGGTGGCTAAACTCTCAGTGAGGTAGCTCCAGAAATGCCTGCCTTATACCTTTATCTCTTTCAAGCAGTGTTAGGAAAACTTTTCCAAGCATGAATTTATTCTTACTGTGTTTGTCATTGCACTGAAAATCTTGTTATGGGTATATGTTTCTTATGTACCCTATTAACATTTTGCCATTCTCTTTGCTCTGTTTACAGTTCTCCAAGATTATACACTAGAGAAATAATATAACTATAAAAATGTCCCAAAGTGATAAACATTTCTATATCAGTTATAATAATAAGCCTGGAATTATTTTTAATTTACAGAAATTAGGAAGGGGAAATCAATCTGATTGCCTTGCAGATATAAAGAGGATCTTTTTTTTTTCTAGATTTTTTGTTGCAGTTGAATAACAGCTTTGTTAGTTCAGAGAAATGATAGTAGGGATTATAACCTAATCCTTCTTSATGAAAATGAGAAATATGAAATAGCATAATTATTCCATTTTAACYGCTAACAAAACATTTGCCAGGAATAGTGTTTTGAAATTAAGGGGAAAGGAATATTTTGCACTTGTCACTGCTGTGAGCACAGGTCAGGCAGACAGCTAGGGCCCCAATGGAGCAGTTCCTTGGAGTGCTTAATGAACTGATGAATTAGTTTCCTTACTTTGGAATATTCAATTTTAAAAAACATATGAATGTCCCTGCATCTGCATCAATCAGTGGTCTGATGAAATATTTATATTTCAAGCAAAATGTTTATGCAAAAAAGCCTAATATTAATCTGTACTGCATTTCCAATGCTGACACATGGCAACTAGTACARGATAAAAGGAATATTCCTGCGGAACAGCATGGTTTTGGGGAACAGAGTTAGAGCACTGCCAGTTCCACAGTATCTTACCCTGGATCATCACTTCTGGCAGGTAAAAGAAAATTGCCTCCTCACAAGTTTTAATATGAAGGTAACCAGATTCCATGAACTGGTAGCACTTCTGAGAGAGGTATTGTTTTACAGAACCAGCTGGCTCATCTCCCTTTATTCCTTAACATTTAACGTTCCTATCCTTCACCTAAACTTAATTTAGCCGACTTTTTTTTTTTCCAACTTATTTCTTTTTAGCTTTTGAGTCAAGCTTTCTCTTGGTTGATCTTTTTGGTGAGATTTATCTCAAGAAGCTATGGATATCTGCAGTGAGAAATGCACAGGACTCCTAGTCGCCGTCAATCCTTTTTGAGTCAGTGGACTCCATTTTTTCGTTTATATGGTCTGACTTTTTGAAGTCTACATTACAATGGGATGCATTGCTTCTTAGAAGTACCTATTTATTTCCACCAACCCCAGAGAGAAACTATATGACTATTTCAAATGCAGATGGCTGCACTATAGATCTAGGCATTTGACTAAGGAACCCCTCTCATGGAATATTTGGGCTCAAATTGTTATAGAAAGGTCATATTACATAGCTCTCATAATATTCCATCCTCAAATTTGGTAGGAAGTTTGGAATATGCAGTTATGTTTCTGAGTGCAATTTTTACATCTTCAGCTTGCACCTGCTAAGTTAATGGTAATTTTTTATGGCAGAATTAGGTCTTGCATACACCCTAAGAAACCTAACAGAACAAAATCTGTTTAGCTAATGAGRCGTTTTGGTGGACATGAAAGAAGATTTTAAGAGAGGTGTAGATGAAATGACATAAGATGCTTATGGTCAGGGGTTTTATGTCAACTTGTCAATCAACTGCACCTACACTCTTAACTTACAAGTTGAGTCAGAGTTCACTCTGCTTGGTCTTGTTATGAAAACTGGAATTAGACCTCAGTTCTGTGGTAACTGGATGGAGTACCATGTGCCATTTCTACTTATTTTGAAGGTTGAAAAAATACCTGGGAGTCAAAAATAAGGGAGACAATGTATTTTAATTGCTTCAGGTGACTGGAAAGGTGAACTCTCTGCTTGGATCCCTTTSCAAACAGTTAATCATATCCCATTAGGGCACTGTTGATATTAATGGTATCCTGTTTTTCTCTTGTTGCTTATTTGTCCTGAGGAAGTACTGAAACAGAGTCCCCTGTTGGTCACTGCACCAGGCACAGGACATTTACCTGCTGGAAGGAGGCACTCTGAGGGACATTGCACTGGGAACCTCAGGGTCCTTTTCCTTTTCTTTTAGAAGTAATTTTGTGTTCATTTATCTTTCTCTTCTAGTGTTTTCTTTGAAAGCTGAAGCTGAATACACAATTCAGTAAGAACTCTGATCAGGCAAACACTCGAGTGTATCATTCCTGTCATTCCTGTGACTTTTTTTGGCTCAAGTAGGAARCAAAGGCTAAATTGCAGAGCTGCAATTAGAACTTGTTTTGAGACTAGTACTCAGACCTCCTGACTGAAAAACAAACAAACAAAAAACTCCACCAAATCTCAGTTTCTCATTTCCTTCTTCTCTAAGTTTTTTACACAGTGTTTCTTTCCAGAAGTTTTCTTTTGGGGAAGAGAGAGAAAAAGAGTCATCTTAAAATATATTTTTTCTAACTGAACAGCCTTCTCTTTCCCCTCACCTTTACCTTTCATATATTTATCCTGCAGTGCATGTCTGGACAACTAACAGAAATAAAATTTAGACTCATTATTTTGTGAAGTGGAACTAAATCACTGTAGCAGCACTAATCTAAATGAACACTATGGGGCAAACAGAAATGATTCAACAGACCTTTTGCTGCAGCAAATTTTTCCTTGCAAGTATAATACTTTTTTAAGGATGAGACTGTAAGATTTTGTTCAAACACTATAATGTAAGGCACCCAAACAAATTTTCACATTCATACAAGGAAACTTAAGAGTTGCCATGCATGCACTGTCCCAAATAGGTTGACAYACAGAAACTTCAAAACAGTGGGAAGTAGGTAGAAATCTAATTCATTGAATTTAACACTTGCTACTGCCATCTCTGTTGAATCTAAACTATTCAAATAGTTTAAATAATATTGTTGGAGCACAGAAAAAAAAATATTTAATTTTATCAAAAGTACATACATGCTCTCTGCAACAGAATCAAAGAATTACAGAATGGTTGAGCTTGGAAGGGACCTCTAGAGATCATCTAGTCCAATCCCCTTCTCCAGCAGAGACACCTAGAGCACGGGGCACACGGTGGCATCCAGGTGGGTTGGAAGATCTCCAGGGAAGGAGACTCCACAGCCTCTCTGGGCAGCCTGTTCCAGGGCTCTGTCACCCTCACAGGAAAAAATTTMTTCCTCACATGGAGATGGAACTTCCTGTGTTTCAACTTGCATCCATTGCCCCCTGCCCTATCACTGGACACCACCAAGAAGGGTTTGGCCTCCTCCTCCCTATATTCAACCCTCAGGAATACATATCGATCAGATCAGATCTCCTCTTAGTCTTCTCTAGGCTAAACAGGCCCAGCTCACTTATTCTTTCCTCATAAGACAGATACTCCAGTCTCTTAGCCATCTTTGTTCCTCTATGCTGGACCCTCTCCAGGAGCTCCATGTCCCTCTTCTACTGGAGAGCCCAGACCTGCACCCAATACCCAAGGTGCAGCCTCACCAGGGCTGAGCAGAGGGGCAGGATCCCCTCCCTCATCCTGCTGGAAATGCTCCTCCTGATGCAGGCCAGGATCCCACAGGCCTTCTTGCTCACTACGGCACATTGCTCACTCATGGTTAACTTGTTGTGAACCAGGACTCCCAGATATCTCTCCGCAGAGCTGCTTTCTAGCAGCTCAACCCCTAATGTATACTGGTGCCAGGGGTTATTCCTTCCTATGCAGGTGCAGGACCCTGCACTTGTCCTTGTTGAACCTCAGGAGGTTCCTCTCTGCCCAACTCTCCAACCTGTCCAAGTCCCTCTGRATGGCAGCACAGCCCTTTGGAGTGTGTCGGCCACTCCACTTAGTTTGGTGTTATCAGCAAACCCGCTCAGGGTGCACTCTGTGCCCTCATCCAAGTTGTTGATTAATAAGTTGAACAGCATCGGGACCAGCACTGATCCTTGGGGGACACTACTGGCCACAGACCTCCAAGTAGACTCAACCCCATTTATAACTACCCTCTCAGTTCTGCCATCCAGCCACTCCTCGATCCACCTCACTGTCCATTTGTCCAATCCACACTTCTGGAGCTTTCCTATAAAGATATTGTGGGAGACTGTGTCGAAAGCCTTGCTAAAATCAAAGTAGACACCATCTGTGGCTTTCACATCATCCATCCATCCATCCAATCACCCCGTCGTAGAAGCCTATCAGGTTTGTCAAACATGACTTCCCCTTAGTCAATCCGTGCTGCCTACTCCTGATCACCTTCTGCTCCTTGATATACCTAGAGAGGATCTCTAGGATGAGCTGCTCCATCATCTTTCTAGGGACGGAGGTGAGGCTGACGGGCTCGTAGTTTCCTCAGTCTTCCCACTTGTCCTTTTCAAAGACTGGAGTCCTCTGGTACCTCCCCCACTCTCCAAGATGTCTTGAAGATGGTGGAGAGCTGCAATGACTCTCGCCATTTCCCTCAGCCCTCTCAGGTGCATCCCATCCGGGCCCATAGATATATGGGTGTCCAGTTTACCTAAATAATCCCTATCTGAATCCACCTCGACCAGTGGAAAGTCTTCGTCTCTCTTGGTTGTCTCACTTATATCCGAACTCTGTAGTTCATGGGAACCAGCCTTAGCAGTAAAGACAGAGACAGAGAAGGCATTTAACAACTCTGTCTTCCCTGCATCCTCCGTCACCAAGGCACCCTCCCCGTTCAGCAGCAGACTAACATTTTCCCTAATCTTCCTCTTGCTGCTGATGTATTTATGGAAGCCCTTCCTCTTATCCTTGACATCTCTCACTAATTCCAATTCCAAACAGGCCTTGGCCTTCCTCGTTGCATCCTTGAATTCCCTGACAGTGTTCCTGTATTTTTTCCATGTGGTCTGRCTTTGTTTCCACATTATGTATCCTCTTTTTCTCATCCAATTTACCCAACAGCTCCTTGTCCATCCATGCAGTTCTCCTACCCGCCTTGTTCAACTTCTTTCCTGTAGGAATGCACCGATCCTGAGCTTGGAAGAAGCGGTACCTGAATATTAGCCAGCTCCCCTGGACCTGCTTTACTTCTAGGACCCTGGCCCAGGGGATTTCTCTGAGGAGGTCCCTGAAGAGGTCAAATTTCACTCTCTTGAAGTCCCGGGTTGCAATCCTACTTCTTGCCCAGCTTCCTCCATGTGAATTCCAACATTTCACGGTCACTGCAGCCAAGACTGACCCTCACATTTCCTACTAGACCATCTCTGTTGGTTAGTATCAGGTCTAGCAGTGCTTCTCACCTTGTTTGATCATCTACCACCTGTGTCAAGAATATAYCTGCAATGCTCTGCAGGAACCTCTTGGACTGTCAGTTCCTAGCTGTGTGGTCATCCCAGTAGACATCAGTGTGGTCGAAGTCCCCCACAAGGACCAAGGCTTGTAATCAGGAGGCTTCTTGCAGCTGCCTGTGGAAGCCTCATTCATTTCTTCTTCCTGGTTAGGAGGCCTATAGAAAACTTCCATGACAGTGTCACTCCTGTTGGCCTGACCTTTCATCCTCACCTGCAGGCTCTCAGCCCATGCTTTGTCCTCCTGTATGCTGAGCTCCATACATTCCAGATGAATAAATTCCCTAGGATTTATTCTTGGCATGACAACAGAGGATAATCTCCAGTCATCCAGGGCTGTATTCCAGGTCACGGTGGATGAAGTTTGGTGTTAAGGGCTTTTTATCTATTACAACATTACACATATTCAAAGCTGGATGTAAGTCAGTATAGTGCCATTGCTATCACAGAGCTGTAYTGATGTTCATCAATCCACTCTTTAAGGATTTTGCTTAAAAAAAATAATGCATATAAACATTTTTTTTCCTGCAAATATTTGCACAAATTCTGACAGATGACACACAGAATGAATTTATCAGTATTAGACATAAAGCTAATGCCATGGGAAGTAAATATTATACTTTTATTATATCTATTTGTCTGTATAAATTTTCACCCTTCTATTTGTTAGTGCAATAAGACTACATTATTACGTCTCTGTGCTACAAAGGAGGGAACATTATCCATTGATTCTGTGAAGAAGTCAAAAAAGTCTATGGGCCTGCTCTTGTCAGAAATTAAGTTAAATTTWAAGCATGCACTATATAAACTATAACTGAATTGAATTCCATGAACATAAGATATCCAAACTAATGATACTTCCTTGAATTCTCTAGATACCCAAATTGCTCAGCTGCTTCTAAGATCAAACTCCCAAGCAAATTTTGATCCCAAAGACAGGAACTAAACATTTGCCATGACCTTCATTGGGTTATCTCTTATCTGAACATTATTATTTAACATTTAAAGCAGTGCTGAGCATAGAGAATAAAGAGCTCCTTCTTGACTCCAGGAACATGCAATCTTACTGATAAAATGAAACAAAAGAGGAAAAGATGAAACACCAGTGAATTGTATAGAAATGAGGGAAAAGGTTTTGAATCAGGCAAGATTATCTATTTTGAAATGCTAAAAGAGGAATTTTTTTAACATTTATATGCTGGGAATAGAGGTGTTGAATGTGTGATACAGATGGTTTGCATCTACTACTGAAACAGACTCAGCCCCACTGGTTGCTTTTTGCTATATGAAATTTTCAACAAGGAGCACCCATCATATTTGCTGATTTATGATATTCAACAAGGAGCACCCATCATATTTGCTGATTTATGACACCAGCGAAAATAAATCTGTTGTTTCAAATAATAACTGTAAACTTTGTTTACATTAATCCTGCCAAACTCATGAAGTCAGATAAATGCAGCAGACATAATATGGGGGTTTCATAACCATGAATAATCCTAGTAGCTAGGATGATATTTGATAGAATGGTTGAGGCTGKAAKGGACCTCTAGAGATCATCTAGTCCAATCCCCCTGCTCCAGCAGGGACCCCTAGAGCAYGTGGCACAGGGTGGCATCCAGGCAGGTTTGGAAGATCTCCAGRGAAGGAGACTCCACAGCCTCTCTGGGCAGCCTGTKCCAGGGCTCTGTCACCCTCACAGGAAAGAAGTTCTTTCTCACATGGAGAGGGAACTTCCTGTGTTTCAACTTGTACCCATTGCCCCTTGCCCTATCACTGGCCACCACCGAGAAGAGTTTGGCCCCCACCTCCCTATATTCAACCCTCAGTTACTTATACATATCAATCAGATCTCCTCTTAGTTTTCTCTAGACTAAACAGGCCCAACTCGCTTAGTCTTTCCTCATACAGTAGATGCTCCTGCCCATTAATCACCTTTGTTACTGTATGCAGGACCCTCTCTAGAAGCTMCACAGCCYTCTTGTAAGGCCCAGAGTGGATTGCACACACTCCATATTTTCCTGATTGTTTAATGTATTCAGCTRCTATATATTCTAAAAAAATGTTTTTCCTAAGACTTCATTCTGATGCCTAAAGATTTTTTTTTGGTGTACTACCTCTGTTTGTTGCTTTGCCTGTGACATCATGGTGACCTGCTCAGTAAGGAATTCTAATTGATTCAGACTTCAGACTTAATCATTTAGTTAGACCTGTTGCACTGGTTCGTGGAATACATGTCAGATATTCTTTCCAAACATTCACATTGAAAATGTTGCCACTGAGTCAATTAGAAAAGAATCAGTCCTGCTGATATCATCAGCATAGTTCAGTCCCCCTGAATTCATCTCTCTGGCACTTCAAAGTAGGCTTTGGGAATATTATAAAAATCATGGGCTGATAGTGCTCTGGACACTGTTATTGGAGACCTGGGCCTTTTGTATTTGTTGGTTTAACAGAAATTGTGTGACCCACAATTACACTTAATTTCAAAGAGTATTATGGAATGGTATTAATTCCTATTGGGAGAATATTTTTGTCCCTTTGTTATTGTGTTAGAACTCATTTGCTTTTGTATTAAGCAATGTAATAACGCCTTCTGTTTCATTGCATGTTTCCTGCCATTTCTGACAGTTTCAAAAGGCAGAGAAATTTTGCAGCTAAAAATACATAGTTCATCTGATCTCAGACTTTCAGCACAAGACCAAACCAAGTAGTCTATGTTTATRTGAAATGACAACATTCAGCCCACAGGTATCCAAACTTACTGGGCCTGGTTGGTGTGAATARAAGACTTTTTTTCTCCTGTGGGTGATAAATTGGAGAATTCTGTATTGCCTGTATGTGTGTATGATAAGTTAGCGTGCTTTTTGCAAGTGTCTAGGTCGTGGTATTTAAGGTTAGGATTGCTAAAGCTGCCAGCAGGCTCTAGGGCTGCAGCTGCCCTGCTGTGAGATGCCCAGTTATCCCTGAGTTGAGCCAACTGCACAGAGCAGCAATAGGACTGGCACCAATCTGGGTGGTCATAGAGGAGGATGCTAATTCAGATGTATTGGGAAAGACAAAAAGTCTCAGAAAAGTCTTAACAAAGTTGCATAAGCATCAGGATGAGGAGAGGACAACATTGCTGCATGACATGGGAGAGACCTCCTGAGAGAGATCCTAGAGGGCCAGCGAGAAGGATCTGAGCTGGAGCAGTCAAGGGTGCAGCCGGCGCCTGGACTCGTTTGGCAGCTGCTGCAGAGCAAGACGGAGGATGCAGAGTCACCCTGCAGCTGGGGGTAACGGTACGGATCTGCCCCAGCTGTGAGCGGGAGGCAGGCTTGGCCTTCAGGGGACACCTAAGGTGCAAGCTGGCTGAATTATGGTTGCTCTGGAAACCATCCTCGGAGTGTCTCTACTCCAGTAAGGGTAATTTCTCAGTCATAACATTGCACTAATAATGTGTGGGATTTGCTCTCCCTTTTTAAAGAAAGGGAAAGCAGAAGTTTGACTGATGTCACATTTGAACAAGTGAATGTGCATTTGCCTGAATATATAGTGTGGTATTAATATTAATAAGCACTGAACTAACCTTTCTCTGAAGGTCTCATTAAAATAATTGCAAATGCAGGTTTTTTGCTGGYATGGATATCTAACTGGATTTTTAAAATGTCTTCCATTTTGCCTTGAAGTTAAGACCCATGCAAAATTCACTSTGATGAATCCTGAAAACAGTCAGTGAAACAGCTATAAGGGGCAATACCCAAACCCGTGTAACCTAAAACAYTTGTTTATACAAGCTTATTCAAAAACAATGAAAAGGGGATAAATGCTTATCCCTTGTTTTTAGACCCATTCATTATATCTTTATTCTTCTAAGAAAAAAGAGATCTCTTATGTCTTGCAGCTTTCACAGTGTTTTGCCAACATTTGAAATAACTATCCTGATAAGCAAAAGGAGGATAAAGCATTATCCTTTTCTCCACATGGAAGAAAACAACAGCAACTTCAAAATGACCAAGCAATAAACATTAAAAACTCATGGGAAAAACTGTCCTTTAAGTGAATGAAGGAAGAAAATAAAAGGATGTTGCAGTTGGAAAAACTAATGTCATGGCACTTAGGAGGGATGATTTTTTGATTTTACACAGACCATGTAATCTTAGACAAAAAGAGCTCCTGCTACATGAGCAGAAGTTCCAATTTTTGATGTGGTGGGTGACAGATTAGTTAGGATAGTCAGAAAGGTTTAAAGTATCTATCAAGGAAGAGACAACGGAGCAATCACCAAACCAGAGCACCTGACATGAAATAAATCTAAGCACTAAGAACCATGTAAGTCACAGCTATATTTGTGGCTGTTTTTATTGCTGATGCCGAGTGCCTAGATAATAATCAAGATGCTCTGGAGGTGTCCGGGTMCAGATGAAATATGATGTAGCTGGTGGTAGTGAACTTGAGTGATACTTTTTTTTTCTGACTAGGATTTTACAGATAGTGATTATGGCTTATTCTAAAAGATAAAACTAGAGGTAATAAAAAAGTTTGTGATTTAAACTCATAGGCAGTTAAGAATTATAAGGCCCAGATTCTTGTGCACTAYAATTCTGACTAGTAGAAATGAAAAATAAGACAGTGTTATAAAGTTCACTGTGTTAAAAGTGTTGTGTTTTCTGRTTTCTTCAAGACATTTGACCTCATTACTAGTGAGATTGAGTTTAAAAAATTGGTAGAGTGTGTGTCTGTAATTTTCTAAGGGGGTTGGTTTACTTAAAGCTCCTAGAATACATCTGCTGGCAAGGAAACGTGAGTGCTGTTTTCTCAAATAAATAAGGCTCTCTTAAGATTAATTATGCAATTTTTTTTATCAGCCTTGAGATCATCATAGAAAATATTTGCTAATAATATTTGAAAATTATGAACAAGGCTGCAATGAGGTAGTAAAYGATAAGAAAAGGATGTTACATTTGCTAAATTATGTCTCTTAAAAAACAACATATGAATGGTATGGTCAATTAAAATATAAGAAGATGCATTATAAAGCAGACAACTGTAAGACAGTGGGACTTGAAACCTAAACAAGCTCGGAGACTGTACGATGGAAGGCCTTGTCTCAGAGAAGAGTTATGCATCGTCATTTRTTACAGTTTCAGCAAACCTTGGGGAGAACAGAATTTATAGCTCTGTACCAAGATGCCAGTAATTGTCAAATTTCATGCTCTGAGACTCCTTCTAGAATATATGAGGATTAGAAAGGCTTTTCTCTTTAGATGTAACTGTTCAGCTAAATTTTATTCTTCTTTCTTTCTTTTTCCATTACACTATGAAAGATGGGGCTGAGCCACAGTCTCAGACAGGACTTTGGGTAGGGCAGACTTATGTCCTAGGAGACTATAGAAGATCTTAGCTATTTAGAGAACGACTCTTTTTCAGATGCTCGTGATGATCAGAATCGAACCTGGGTATAATTTTTCCTTTGCTCAGGTTAGCATTGCATTTAATTGGAGTTCTCTTGTTTTCTTTTCTGTTTTTTGTTGTTTTTTTTTTCTCTCCAGTATTTGCAATATGAATCACCTATCACAGTCATATAGCTATATCTACTCAATTAATTCCTTAATACTGCACTTAACTGCACTTGATACTGCAAGGCCATGGTGGCACTTCTTGGGCACTACCAGTGCTCGCAGTCTTCAGAGTATTAGAGAACACCACCTGTCTAACCACTGCCTTAATATTGGGGTAGTTAGATGAAATATAATATCATGCTACATATGGGAGATCAGACTACATTATATCATCTCTCCTTGCTTTAAATAGTATGTGAAATAACAGTTCCTTTTCAATATACACATTAAACTGGTTGTTTTGTTAAGCTTTTGCATATTTTAGTAGTACTGCCATGTAATGTATTCCATGAGATAGTTATTAGTTCAAGATTTTCACAAGATGTCTGGCAAAAGGAGTTTTCTCACCATCACCATGATGTTCATGTAAATAAACTTTATTTATGAATTAATGAGCTTCATTAATGAATTTTATATATACTATATATAATATCATATATAAATATAATATTATATATATTATTGAGCTTCATTAATGAATTGATGTATGATAATGTTAAAAGAGCATATTTCTTTTAGTTCTGAAAGCAAAGAGAAACAAACCAATTGTTCCTAAATACTTTTCTAAAGTAATGAATTTTTTATTCCCTGAAAGGACAGCTGTTTGCAATGTTGCCAGGACAGTTGCGCATCCAGAGCCATATTTTCAGATAAGTCTAGCATGAGAAGTAAAGAGACATGAGTCTCCTGGGATCTAGTCAGATGCCAGATGTACGGCAGGTCTGGGGGGGACTGGAGCTGCCTGAGCGTGCTTGGGACCATGGTGAAGCCCGGTGGAG
Source organism: Eudromia elegans (assembly GCA_003342815.1). Taxonomy (NCBI): domain Eukaryota; kingdom Metazoa; phylum Chordata; class Aves; order Tinamiformes; family Tinamidae; genus Eudromia; species Eudromia elegans. The sequence goes on along the minus strand of PTEX01000039.1, from coordinate 2,030,048 downwards.
CCCCTAGGACCATGACAATGTCCATTTGCAAGCAGGCCACTGTGCCCTGCATACTCACTGCCTGCCTTCCCATGTGCAGCGTCTGCACCCAGTGAGGACTCCCCAGGTTGAAAGGATCCCAGTAGGGGAAGTCACTGGAGAGGTCTAAACTCATTGAGTTCAAGCTGATGTACACGGTGACCAGGAAATGGGTAAGCAAGCGGTGTACACGGTTACATATTCAATAGGGACCATTTTAAAATGCTGAAGCCCTACAATTCTTGGAGCCCAGCTGTTTTATGGGAATACATATGAGGTGATATCCGGAATGGTGTATTTGACCAGTGTAAACAATTTAATAATATGCACAAGCTGTTCTTTATCGTGGCTATGTAATTCTGACAAAACAAGTTTCTGGAGGTGTGTCTCTCTCCTTTATCAATGTACTAGTGTAGAGGTGATTTGAATAAGTGGACTCTTCCATTTAGACATTTCAAGCTGTGTTTAAGAATCAAAATGTATGTGTGTATTCAGAAACATTAAAATGTTAATTTCAATTCTATTTGCCTAAAATCTTAAGACAGAATACTTACTTTTAATATTATTACAGTAAAACAAAAGTTTAAATATATAAAGAAAATTAAAATGAAAACAGTATTATCAAAACAAAAAGAAAATAACTTTAACTTATTTTACTGAAAGTGTTGGCAAACAGGCACAAGTCCAAGAGATTATTTTAATATGACTAAACTTTCTGATCCAAAATTTAATTTCTTCTTTTTTTTTTGCCCCTCTTCATTCTCACACAGTTTCACCAAATTTTGAATATTCTACTTTAATATCATCCGTTAAAAATATGAGACATTGCATTACAGCTGGACTTTCTATTTCTAATTGCCTGCTAGTAATTCAGTCTGGAAGGTTGGTTGTCCTGCTTTTTCAACTTTTCATGTAATCTTTGATACTTACTTGGTTCAAGGCCTCATTTTAACTTCTGGACTCTATATTTGGTATGAGATGTATAGAAATTGAAATGAATGGATTTTGTGCAGTCTCTGTTTTTTTGGATTGACTCTTTCATTCTTATGATGTAGTGCTGAGTCCTGCATGGGTAGCATAGGGAAGACTGTCCAGAAAATGACTTTCACTGGAACATGAGAAAAGAAGGAGGTGTCAGCTTCCTATTTATCCATACTGACAGAAGAGTTATGGCCAAGTAAACATTTAGAGCATCACTGGAAGAGTAATCTTCCTGGTAGGACTAATATCAAAATATATCACCTCTCCCCTCTTCCTGATGACTGAAGAATCCCAAGTGGGATTTCTAAAATAGGACACTACAAAGGCAAGACAAGTAACTGAATGTTTATGGCCTTTACGTTTGTTTGTTCTGAAATATGCTATTCAACATAGATAAGGTATGGAATTAAACGGAATTAAAAAATCTTCCTTTTTTATTTTGTTAGATTCATGTATTAATTCCCAACGCTGCTGTCTTTTGATGCAAAACAAACATGAAAATTCAGCCATATGTTGCATAATTGGAAATGACTAGCAGAAAACAAAATAGATCTCAATCCARAATGAGATGKACAAACKAGAACTAACCTGCAACTGGGTCTTAGAGAAAACATCATGCAACCAGTATTTTTTTTTTAATATTTTAAGCAAACAAGAAACTATTTAGATTAGAAAAAAGGGACCATTTTTAAAATTACTGGAGAACTATAGTACTGTAAAATGACTGAGAAACTTGTGGGGTTTTTTTTTTTTCAGTGAAACTTTTCTTGGAATAGGGCCATCTAATAGCCTTCAGTAAAATATATTAAATAGAAAATAATTAATCTTCCCACAATTTCTCCAGTTTTTGCTCAGATTTAGATGAGTTTGGATGAACAGTCAGGTGTATTGGTTTTAAAGGACACTGCATATTCATATAAAATATGGTTCTGTGGCACTCTGAAAATGAAAGCTTAAAAAATTTTTTCTTTTTTTCTTTTTTCTTTTTTTTTTCTTCTCCCGAATATACTGGAGTTGGTCTGTCTCATTGCAAGACTACAGAGAGAAAGACATATAGATAATACCTATATTATACCTATATAGGTATGCCTACATTGTATTTTTTCAGGGCAAGTTTTTCTATATGTTTCTCTCAACCAATTCTAGAAACTCTCTCCAGATTTTAGGAATTAAGTGTTTTTTCTTTCTTTTTCTTCAGTCATACTCAGACTCTCTACCTGAAATATAGCCATCATTTTTGCTGATAGTGCGTGGAGAACAGAATTATCTTCTCTCCTCCATATCATTGCTGATTCTTCAGTGCTAGTAATACTAACAGGCTTTTGGTGTCAATAAAGCAATAAAATGTGACAGAAACTCTGAGGAAAAAGTAATGCTGAGCATGAACTATAATTTTTCTAAGAGGATRTTTTCAGTGATGTACCATAAGAAATGATAGATTCATTTTTCTGAAAGTTAACTTCAAAATCTATTTTTTGAAATACTAAGTATAAGAAATCTAGGTGCAAGGCACTTAGAAAATAAGAAGGACCTTCAACCCTTAAAGCACTGAGAGGTTCTGAAGGGGATCAATGTTGATGAGTGAAGTTGAGAAGCACTAGGAGGCCTTTAGAATAGTAGATCAGAGACATCCCTATCTCAGATTAATTGCCCATATAAAAGATATGTTAAGTATTCTGTGTTGAAAGGCTCTTGTGTTGGTAGAGTGAAGATGCTTTTGAAGATTGTAAGTATTTCATTTTCCTTTCACAATGAAATTCACACATTACAGGTCTCTTTTTTCCTTCATTCTAGGGTAWTTTTTTCCATTCCTAATTTAAGAGTTTGTCACTGCTTGTGAAGATAAATAGAACTGAGTGAGGCAAGAAGAGAGCATAATGCAGAAATGGGCAAACCCAGTGAGGAGAGTGGAGAAAAGCAAACAAGGGGCATGAGACAGCAAAGGCTGAAGATGCAGGAGCTGCAGAGGAATGTGGGGCTCTGACTTGGGTCATGAAGCAGAAGAGGCAAAAAATATAAGCCATAAGGATTTTTGAGGAAAAAAATAAATCCATCCATTCTTAAAATGACATGAAAATTCTGAACATTACAGATGGATATAGACAGATAGGCTTACACAAAAGGACAGSAAGGCAGTATTAGTTGGTAAGGTAGACTACTAACATGCATATTGGCATGGAGGCACCCTGTCAAAGGGAGATTTTAAAACAGACCTGCAAGTGGATAAACCCCCCTGCATGTGTGTTCATTTTGAGGAGTTGCCTCCAAATAGGAGTGACAAGATGTGGGTGTACTAAAGCACCTCCGCGGCCTGGCAATGAAGGCTGGTCGTGCTACAGGTCCTGCTCATAGAGGTGAGGGATGGAAGGCCACCAAAATATTGTGGAGAGAGGTGAAAGGTGTCATTAACAAATGGGGGACTTCAGTGTCATTTGCAAGATCTGAGGAGACCTCATCCTCTTTTGCYAAGATAAAGGGATTTGATTAGGGAGTTGTGGGGAGACTCAGGCTGGGAAGTTTTATAGTAAAGAATGGCTGACTCTCAAAAATAACAACAAAACAGGGAAAAACTAGTGAATTGAGTGCAGGGATTCTAATGATAAGGAGGCTTAAAATATTTTTTATTGTGATTACAGTCAAAACTGCATAATACCTGTGATGTCCGTTCATCTGTTCACCCTTTCAAATGATGAGGTTCTTCCTCTGCTGCTTGGAAAGCCTGGAAACAAAAACTGTTTGCTTTCAGAGGCTTTCTACCTTTCATGCTGCTTTATAAAAAAGAAAGTAGATTGATTTTTGTGGAGTCAAGCTTCCTTGTATTACTTAGCAAGGGTGATACCTAACATCAATGCTGGCAAATCAGGGACAGTCAGAGCCTCCAGGTCTAAGTGCTCTGGAATGGGTGGTGGGAAAGACATGGATCTCCTTGGAACAAGCACAGAAATGGGCCCATAGCACCCACTGGCTACTATGTTCTGTGGAAAATCCAGAGGATGTTGCATCTTTCCATAAATTGCCCTAGAAGTATAATGACAACTTCATTTAGAGACTAAAAATGGTTTTAAATTAATGAAGTGAGATATTGATTTTAAAGCAGCCTATTGGCCCTTAGGGCACTCATACTGATATTAACTTTTTCTTTTTTTAATGTTGCTAGCTTATTTTCAGATTTCATTTTGTGACAGCAAAAAACAAAATGTGCTGGAGACCTGGATATTAATACAGCTGAGCAGGGATGACTGAAAGGGAAAGGGAGACAAAGTAGAATTTTGCTTTATGAAATTTTCTCTGCTACTCACAAATTAAGTTGTTTCTGTTAATGTTTGCACGGCAGACTTTGGGAATATGGCTGCTGAGCTCAAGATAGTCAGACCCATCATCAACATGTATAAACCCATCAGATATTAGGGGTCAGCAGTTGTGAAATGGAATTTGACTTGACTTTCTGATTTTATATTTACTCTTTTAGGTCTATGTGATGCCTTCTGACTTAGGGGATCCTATAGAAATATAAAAAACATAGAGAGCTTTGAAGTAGAGGTTGGAATTCTGAAAATTAGAGGTCAGCAAAGTAAATTATCTGCTAAATACTTTGCTGGTGATGCGTGTAAATGAATGAGAAGAATGGACAAGCGCAGAAACTCCTGCACCAAGCTACAATTAACAAGTGAAATATCCAAATATTTGCAAGATCTAAACTGCATCCCTATTAGTACATATAATCATAGAATCATAGAATCATAGAATGCTTAAGGTTGGAAGGGACCTCTAGAGGTCATCTAGTCCAACCCCCCTGCACATGCAGGGTCTCCTAGAGCATGTGGCACAGGGTGATGTCCAGGTGGGTTTGGAAGATCTCCAGAGAAGGAGACTCCACCACCTCTCYGGGCAGCCTGTTCCAGGGCTCTGTCACCCTCACTGTTAGGAAATTTTTCCTCAAGTGCCTGGGAAACTTTTGGTGCCTCAATTTGTGGCCGTTTCCCCTAGTTCTATCACTGGCCACCACTGAGAAGAGGCCAGCCCCCTCCTCCTCACTCCCT
>PTEX01000039.1:1940998-2024795 GCA_003342815.1 Eudromia elegans | reverse complement strand
TGAGTAGAGGGGCAGAATCACCTCCCTCGACCTGCTGGAGACGCTCTGCTTAATGCACCCCARGATCCCATTGGCCTTCTTGGCCACGAGGGCACACTGCTGCCTCGTGGTCAACTTGTCGTCCACCATGACGCCCAGGTCCCTCTCTGCAGGGCTGCTCTCCAGAAAACAATAATGAAAACAATAGAAATGTTTTCAYAGTAGAACAGAAAGACTTCAGCTATATGTCACAATTTCAGAATTTCTCTAAGYGTGTGAAAATAACAACCTTAACAAAGATTGCTGATTCTGTATACAAAAGATGTATTATTAGCTCTTGATATATGCCAAAAGAGTTTTGAAAATGAAAATTGTCAGTGTAAAAGGTAAAAGTGTATCATTCTAAAATCAAATGATAATATTGAATTTATGGCTTTGCCATGAGAAGAGGAGGAAAAAGACGGGGAGAAGTTTTTCAGGTAGCAACATGTCTAGAACGTCAAAAAAGCCATAGCCAAGCACTGCTTCTCACCCGGGGGTTAACCTTGCAGGTTACAAATTCCTTCCCAGGTGAAGTGATAAACAGGGTTTCTGGCTACTTCAGAGCATCTGAAATTTGTCATTTGGGCTGTGGAGTGGGGAGATGAGGGACAAGTGCAGAAATATTTTTAAGGAGATGAATGCATGCATTTTTTTACAATGCGTGGGTATCGGAAGAGGATATTAAGTTATATAAGACCGTGTATCATTAATGGCAAGACTCTTTTTTTTTTCTCATTAGCCTTTCATCCACCAATGGGACTGAGGAAATAAAGATGGCATCCTGAGCCAACTAAATTAAACAGAAACACTTTCTGTAATTTAATAAGAGCCATTTTTTTCTTGTTGGCTACTTTCTCCTTAGACTGTCACATTAAGAATGAGGACTGAATTGTGGTGGAAACAGTCTTGATCGGACCTAAAACATGTAGTAATGTGTAATGTATGATGTCGCTTGGTGTGCACATGAAGGTTAGATGAACTCTAGTATATCATTCAAATAATGTTTGCTGGGGTGTGTGGATAGGAAACAGAGCAGCAAGCAATTTCAAAAAAAAAAAGAAAAAAAAAGGTGAAAAATTATTCTTTAGTTTTGTGTCATTTTAGTGGGATTAAACACGTATGTGCAAAGAAAAGCCCAAATTTTCTCCMTAGTGTTGCTGCACTGGCTCTGAGGGGGCTGTTTCTTACAATACAAGGTGCTGAAAACTCACCAAAATTTAGAAAGCAGTAGATTTTGTTCTAATTTTACTTTCCTGCGCAAAAATCCAAGGTGTGGGCACAGATCCATAGAAAATCTACAGCAGCAATAATCCTGGCCTGAATAAGATCTTTTTTTTACTTTTCTAGGCCCAGATCACAGTGACACTGGCTAATAACAACCGTGTAGTCAAGAATCAGTGCAGCAGAGTGACCTGGGCTGCCTGCCCTTAGCTGCCTTTGCCACCTGTGCAACTTGGGGTGTTTGGGAGATGATGCTTTCAAGCCTAGATGAATATCAACTGGATGCAGCCTGATAGCTCAAAGGCCCTTCTATGCACGTGCATTTCATATGATGATGCGCAGTTAGTCAATGCCTAACGTTGAAGGGAAAGGGTTTCACTGTGCTGCGACTGTGYGAGTGAATTGCAATAGGGATGTCAATGTCACTCAGGGGCCGTCACCTGACACTCTCCAGCCTCTCTCTTTCCAAAACCTCTCCARTCACTCGCGGAGAGAGTTGCAGCCACATGGTGCTACTTCAAAAAAGACATTTTCAAGCAGAAATCCTGTCAGGAAGAGTTCCCATTTCTTTCATTTGAGTCAGACAGGAAATTTTTCTTTCATTTGTTAAATCCTGAGGAAAAAMTCTTGCAGCTGTTGCCATCCCCAGRGGCTGACATATTACTGTCCCRCTGTGATGTAACTCTGCTTTGCTTTCTGCAGTACAGAACCTTTGAACCATGATAGCTTTACCAGGTGTTTATGTCCTGAAACTGAAGCACTGGGGACTGAAGGCTTAATCCTTTCCTAGACACTTTCCTAGACACTTTTGTTCCTGACTTGTTGAGGGAAAACTTCCTTGGTCACAAGGGGCTGCCATACCTGGGCTGCTCTGATGCTTGCCAGAGAAATACATTATGTAGAAGGCGAATATAGGTAGCAAACCTGAGTATGTRGAGCAAAGACCACAGAAAAACACAGCACAGGGAGTGTGTCCCCTCAAGCCAAGTGCAGATAGTGCTACCGCCAGGGCTGCTCTGCCTGAAGCTGGGAAGTTCCTCCAGAGCTGCCTCTGACAGTGGATGCAAAATCATAAAGAAAAAACATAAGACTAAACTTTCTTTCCCTTTTCTGTTGAACTGCGCTAAGCAGTATGACATATAATGTGCTAATGGGTACTGCACTGGGGTAATTAATTCTGAAATTAAATCAACAGCAGGTAATCTTTTCCATTACCTCCTAAAAGGGGTGAAGGAATTTCTTTTTTATTTCCAYATCCAGCATAGGGGCAGAGACACCCTCCCCTGTTCATGATGGTTTTTTTCTCATGAATTATTCTTTTCTCTATTGCTTTTTGCTTTCTTGGTTCTTTTCTTGATATGATAAGAAAAACTGCAAATCGTGTTTTGCATCTGACACAAGTAATGCRTTTATAACATTGTGTAGCATTTCAGTAATATATTTTGCTTTCTATGCTGGAGAAGTTATCTAAGAAAGTAAAGCTCCCTATATTCAATTCAGTAGCTGAACTCTTGTCATGATACAGAACTTTTTCTCATCTCGTCAAGAGTGTTGTAAAGGGTCTGTTTGGATACAGAAAGATGCTAGAATCGTCTTAAAAAAAGGGTTGCAGATCAAATTTGACATTTGTAGGACACCAAAGCCTCTCTCTCTGTTATGTGTGCCTCCYTCTCAGCTTATCCCTGCACGCTTTGCAGTTCATGTTTTCTCACTTTCAAGGATGTCCTATATTTCCACCTTTACAGACATTATTATATAAGATTCTATTGAAGGACTAAATGAATTTCTTTGGAAACTGTTTAGAAAAAGGGCGCACATTTTGATCCAAACTCAATCTTGACTTCCGCAGATTTTAGGACATATCTGATTATGGTTCACAAGATAGTATACTAAAATATATTTTATTAGCTCTTTCAGAATGTCTTGTAAGTTAGCTACTATAATTAAGCGGCATCCATATTGTGAAGAATATTCAAAATATTTTATCAATATTTAAGTATAAGAAACTTATTTTGATTTAAATGAAGATTGATATTGTTTTCAATGATTAGTTCAGGTAGCTCTGKTTTTTGTGTTTGCTTAAAATAACATATGAGCGCTTTACGTAAATCACACAGACACTTGGAGATCCTGTCTAGAGTCTTTGGTAGCTCTCTGGCTTAGTTAATTATCACAGGTCAAATCATAAATTTTGTTAACTACCTTCTCTTAGGGGAACCCAGAATTTAGCTGACACATTTTATTTGAATGCTGTCCTTGTCTCTTGTGTGATGAAATATGCCAGCTTGTCTCTTTCTAGTTGTCTCTTTCCAGTTTCAAGTCAAAGCAAAACTGACTGTTATTTGAAGACCTACTGAAAGCACAAAATAAGTTTCAGGAATCACTGATTCAGAAAATTCCATTTTAAAAATAAATGGGTTTGCTTGTTTGTTTGTTTTTCTTCCTACTTACCCAAATGAAATTTCCAGTGATGATGGTTTACACTCCTGATATATTACTTACTGACCACTGTTAAAAAGAAGATCTCATTTTGGATGGACTCTTCGTTTGATCCATAGTCATTTTTATGCTTTTAATATCTGTATATTTATTCCCCACAGAACCCAAATAGCTTTGCTTTGAATCTGCTTTTGAAATTAGGGAGGAAGTATTCAAATAGGAATAAATAGCAGAAGCAGAGTGAACGTTAAGATGAATGCGTTTCCATCAAATAACAGGAAAGAAGAAAAACAGCAAATGTTTCTGTAGCAAGATCATCTCACACAGGAGCATATAAATCAGTCATTTTACTGTGATGGATATTTCAAGCTACTCATAGTGCAACAAAATTTTACATCACTTTAAGATCAGCTCACTGACTGAAAATTCATAGCTTATCCACAAATATCTATTATGACTGTACATCAAAGTGAATCTAGATAGAAATTTTCAAGAGCTGTCATTGAAACATCAGGCATTTACTTATTGCTAACTCTGTTTTGATTTACATTTTTTTCTGTTAGGTTTTTAGCTTCAGTTATAAGCAGTGTTAGACACAGCCTTTTTCTGCACATTATTTACTGGGTTACAAGTTTGGCAAATGGCTGGTGTTGTGTAATATATTCTCTGCTTGAGTCAATACTACATTTTGATTATAAAAAAATGGAAGAAAATTGTGGTTTCTGAAACAAATTGGTGGGTGCAAGCATACGATAATCAATGTATGTTGCTGCATGAATACATGTGTGCTTGTGGCCAAAATATTTAAATATGTGCCAGGCAAGAAAATATCTATCAGTATTCCAGCATCTCTCAAGAGTTAAGGAAATCTTAATTCCACCATTGCAAAAATGAGATCAAGCATAGGGAACATGAATGGTTGCCTACAACCACACTAGGGACTAATGTTAAATGAGAATAGAGAGCAATAATTAATAATAACGAATAGAAAATTCATCTTATATCTTAGTTCCAGTCTAGTGCCTTAACAATAGATGGTCATTCCAGTTCTTTAAAATCTTATCAAGCCCACAATATTAACCTTTAAGAATAATAAATAACTTTTCAGTCAAAAGGTGGAAAAGCTCCTTCATTCTTCCTTCTGAAGGTGAAAATAGAAAGCCTATCACATTTTTTTCTCTAAGGATAATATCCTGAAACCTTCAACAGGGAACTGCCTATTAAGGATTCAACATCTCTATTCAGCCGAGCCATGAGCCGTGAGCCATGGTCCCAGAGAGAGTGTTAGTGCTGTTCTTTCAGGGAAAATGAACCACTGCTGCCATCTTACTCAGAGTGAGTGCTTAAAGTTATTGTACAATTAAAGCTCTCTAATTCCTAAAAACTCAATAAGAGTTTGAAAGTACTAATATGAAATTAGAGAAGAAAAAAAAAAGATATAGTCCTTGAGAACTTTGAGATAGAGGATTTAGTTTTTAATCAAACCAGAAAATCAGTACAAACATTATTGCAAAAGTTTATGGGATACYTCAAACCCAGTGTATGAGTTTGGCATAAAGCTAGGATAAAGATGCATCAAGATGGAGAAATAAGTTCCTGAAATAATAACTTTGAACTATCTGAGCATTTTCATTATTTTCCATACAGGTTTTCTTTTCTTTATTTCATTCAAACCTTTAAGTTATTTATTTACAAGCGAAAATAAGACACACCACAAATATCATTTGTGTCATTTGTGTCATTTGATTTGGTTAGTAATTGTCTAGCTCTATATAAAAAAAGTTAGATGAATTGGTTATCTGAGTTACCTAGGATCATGCTTAAGACAATAAAGAGAAATAGACGACTCTGAGGCATAATATACCATCTGTTTTAAGCAGTCAGTTCAGGACAGCATYGATTGCAGTGTGGAAGCGTCCATATCTATTGTCTGACTACAGAGAATYGTTGCTAGCTGATACGCTGGAATCTCGTGAGGGGTTTTATTGTTTTTTGGGAGAATGTTATATTATTTTGGGGAGAATATTATTCTAATCCGGTGGGAGAATAATTATCAAATTTGTTCCATAGCTTTCTGTTTGTTTTCTAGAATTTTGCAAACCAGCTGTTATGAAATATTTCCTATATCCAGCAGACCTCCCTATGAATGAGTATCGTAAGAAACCTAWTCACCAACAACAGGTGACTGTAACCGTCGTAAGAAGCATTTTGTATTTTTAAAGTTTTAGAACTAAGATCTCACATCAGATATCCACWTTCAGTTTTTGTTTTTCCTTTGTCAAAATTGAAGGTTTCAGAATCCCAGCAAAGAAGTGGCCTGGAAGCTTATCAGTGCAAGCATTCAATCTCTATCAATATAAGATTGTTTTTAATATACAAGACATGACTTTTGTAGAAAAAAAAATGACTTCTTAAGATGAATTATTGGGCAACAACATAGCCTTGTAAGCTCTCTAATACTTTCTATGTCAAAAGGTACAAAACTAACAATGCATTTTATATGGCTTTTCACATCTTGAAAGACACTTCAAAGTTTCTCTTTTTGAATATCATTTCAACTGAAACAAACAAAAATATTAGAAATACATCTTGAGAAAGCCTCAAGAGTCTTTGACTTACATTCATATTTACAATGTATATTTTAGTTGCTAAAGGCTAGAAAACAAGTAAAAATTTTTTTGTTTGTTTGTTTTGTTTTTTTCTTAATAACATCAGATGTCACCTAGCTATTTGAAACTCACATGAGCTGGTATATAGTATTGCATCATTATAGGGCAATAACTACCTAAGTACCTAGAATACATTCTAAAAGCAAGGCAATATTTTAATTCTTGAATAAAGGAAGAAACATAAAGTTGAATTTATTATTTCTATTAATTTTTATTATTTTTACTATCATTATCCAGTAGTATGTCACTTTGGTAAACCGTTCAGACTATAAATGTGGGCTAGGCATTGTAAAAACATGTATTAAAAGATAAATCCTGTCCCAAAGAATTTAGCAATGGATAACAGAGGGAATATCTGTTCACTTGCTTTTGTTCAGTTTCATTTGTGCACCTATTAGGGTTTGTGAAGAAACCTAATCTAACCTTTTAAAAAACACTGTCTTGTTTTAGGAAATATCTGTACAAATTTCCACACAAACCAGAATCCTAATAAATGATTTTAGGTGACAGTCTACAGTAYTCTTTATGTTAATAGCCAAGATTTGGCTGTACAGACATGCTGATGATGTGTTAATGAGATAATATAATAGTGTATAACATGGCATAGATAAAATTGTAGATAAAACCAATGTGGAATTGAGCAGAAAGGAAGAGTCATACAAGAGTAGAACAAAAAGGAGTTTTTACATCCAGGCATCTACTATTGAAGAACAAATAATTCCAGTATTATCAATGCTTTTTTTAATCTTKAATAGAATCTAAAAAGTGACATTCAGTGTTCCTAAGCAATCCTGTACCCATTTACAATATAGAGAAGGTAAATCCAAGCTGTTAGAGAGCTTGCATGCACACGTTTCCATGTGTGTTCTGCACAAATGATGGTCTTTAAATTGTCGCAGACTCTTACATACAAACGCATGCATGCTCTTTGATATGTTTCATGCTATAGAATCACAGAATCCTTAGGGTTGGAAGGGACCTGTAGAGATCATCTAGTCCAACCCCCCTGCACACGCAGGGTCTCCTAGAGCATGTGTCACAGGGTGGCATCCAGGCGGGTTTGGAAGATCTCCAGAGGAGACTCCACAGCCTCTCTGGGCAGCCTGTGCCAGGACCCTGTCACCCTCATAGGAAGGAATTTCTTTCTCACATGGAGATGAAACTTCCTGTGTTTCAGCTTAAAACCGTTGCCCCTTGTCCTATCACTGGCCACTACGGAGAACAGTTTAGCCCCCTCCTCGCTATAATCATTCCTCAGGAATTTGTACACATTGATTAGATCCCCTCTCATCCTTCTCTTCCCTACGCTAAACAGGCCCAGCTCMTTTAACCTTTCCTCATACAGTAGGTGGTAGGTGTTCCAGTCTCTTTATCTTCTYGGTCGCTCGTCGCTGAACCCTCTCTAGGAGCTCCACGTCCCTCCTGTACTGAGGAGCCCAGAACTGCACACAGTACTCCCATAGCAGTTAAGTACTCCTATAGGAGTTAAGTGGCTGTGGAAATAATGGAATAATTATCCATTGTGAAAAGAGGTTTTCAGTTTGTGCTATTTCCATACTCTATTTCCATACTTTCTAAATAACGTTTAAAATCTAATACAATTTGCAATTCTTACTAGACAGAAATAAGAAGCTTCTTTTTGAATGAACGGTGCATTATGAAACTGTATATAGGTTGCTTTACCAAAAAAAAAAAAAAGAAAAAAAAAAGTCTCCATTAATTCCAAGACCAATGTCTGCAGTTCTCTGATAAAATTGCATGTGGATCATTTTTGAAATACAAAATAAACAGTAAAAATCAGAGATTCCCAGGTGAAGAGGATTAGAATTAGATTATAATTTTTATGACTTTAAACATATTTCTCAGTAATTTTTATGACTTTGAAAGCGTTTCTTAACAATATACTAATTTTTGCGCAATTGAAGTGATATTTTTTAACAAAACTGCATGCTTTAAAGAAATAATAGATATCAAAATAGATTTTTTCATATGYATTTTTTGTCAGATTTAGTCAGTAAATAAATACATTTCCATTAATAAAAAGTCACAAACAGAAGCAGCTTTTGGGAGACCACACAAAAATACAGTTTTTCAGCGAAACTATTTGCATTTTAATAAGCCAGTAATTAGACATTTACYTGATTCGGTGATTTGGGGAAATGTTAAAAGCTTCCTAACTAGGTATTTTTTTCCTGATGGCMAATTATATTCTATCATGCAAGTATGTAATTAGGGAATTGTAACATATGTGAGTGCCAGCCTAAGTTTTCAGCTTTCAGTATTATCACGAATAGATGCCAGTTAGTCATTACAGGTTTATTATGTGTTTTCCTTAGGCGTTTTTGTACGTGCTAGCGACCACATTTTCAGTGGGTTATATTTGAAGATATATTTAGACTAAACAAAACTACTATTTTGTATGTATAATTTTAAGTTTTGTGAAATAAAAAGAGTTTCTGAGAATAAATCTTTACTGATTTAAACATTATTTTAGGGAAATCACATTTATTTCATCTGAAGATGCTAACTGTAGTATAGTTACWTTTCACAATGTAGCATTTCTACTATGGAATAAATGTTTTGAAAGTAGTCTTCAAAAAGGTTTTAAAGGAAAGGGGTTTCTGTGGTAAAATTCATATCAGTTTTTATAGAAATAAAGCAAATATTCTTGATGAAGAATTCTTGATTTAATGTTTTGTCTCATCTATCAGGCTTTCACTAGTGTCATTAATTTCTAGTGGTGTGGAATTCTTAGATAAGGAAGATCTGTCCCAAAAATTGGAAATTGTACATTGCAAATGAGCTATTTTAGTACCTGTGTGGCATTTATTTATTTATTTATCTATCTATCTATCTATCTATTTATTTATTTATTTATTTATTTATTCTATTTGCAGATTTTTTCAGTAGCTTCCATATAGGTAACTAGAGGAAAAATTAAAGTATCTGTTCCTATTGCTTACATTCATAGATAGCTCAAATGCTTTATTAAAATGCAATGAAGTCATACCATTAGCTGCACCATTTTAAGATTCAAATATATGTCTTAAAACATTCTGGTGGGTTTCCTAAGAAAATATCAGAAATATTACCTGAAATAAWTTTTTGTTACATCTACTGAGTTAATAACATATTTCCCATTTTTTTGCACTGGCATGAAATCTAGTAGTTAGTCATTATAGTGKGAATGAACTCAAAGCTTCGAAAATATGATACAGACTCTCATGCAATTGGACAAATATTTAGCTAGCCCACTGTTTTAGTCAAAGTTTKTCTTTTCAGTGACTATTTGCAATTCCTTCTTATGCTATATAATGAATTGAAGAACAGATATATCTGTACAACTAATTTCAGGGTATATGAACTTACAATCAGCTATAGAGATAGCAAGACAATAAATATTTTGCAGTTAAAAGAAGTACAATCAGAAATCCACCTCTGATTATACAAGCTACCTGATTATTAGGAAAAAAATGTCAATATGTTYYAATAATAGGAARATGTTTTCCTTCACTTTTACCAAATATAAAGAACACACTGAATGATRGAAAGTTKCYTTAAAATATAAAGAATGTTCAAAAAAGTTRTTAATCCTTTATATGTTTGAYCYKTATATGRCAACCACAAATAAAATGAAGGGAAAYTTTAAAAATTGGTAGAATATAAGTGTTTGGAAATAATATACWTTCCTTTATTTAAAATGAACCATAATTATACTTGCTACTTGGCATGCATGAGCCATTTGCAGTATTGTATGATTTTTTATTTTTTTACTAAAAGGCTCTACCTCTCCCCTAACTTACAAAGTTTTGTTTTTCCTGTAACTACTGGAGATCTTACTTTCTGCGGTCCATATGGAGGAGGAGCAGCAAATAATCTACTAACTGTTATATGATGAATCAAAATAGCCCTCTGTACAATATATGTCATGGGGACATGATTTACAATAAAAGATATATGGGAACTTTTTACCTGTTCATATTCCTCGGGAATATGAGCACAACACCTCTGGATAACAAATGATCTCACACAAAGGATAAAGGAACTTCGGAATTAACACGTAGGTATCCAGATAATTRCTTGAGTAAGATGGTTAGTAACTATTTATATTTTTTGATAATTTTCTGTCCATTTTTCTCTTCATCCTTGTCATTCAAGACGATAACTCCAGTACAAATATTTAAATCCTGCATCATGATCTGATTCCCCTGAGGTTTCACATGAAGGAATTGCTCTCCTGAGACACTGCTGCAGTCTGCTGCCTGTCACTGGCAATGCCTCGCCCAGGGCCTTTTCCCCCTTCTTCTGTGARGCCTTGGAACAGGCTGCCCAGGGAAGCRGTGGAGTCACCACCCCTGGCAGTGCTCAGGCACCGGGTAGATGAGGCGCTTAGGGACATGGCTTAGCAGSCCTGGTGGGGATGGGTTTGCAGCTGGACTTSATCTTGAAGGTCTTTTCCAGCCATTGTAATTCCRTGATTCTATGATTCTCTGTCGTCCTTCTCTATTTGAGAGCTGCCATTCACCCCAGCTTGGTTAGATCATATTGCTCCACTAACCAGAGAGAAGGCAAGATGTTCAGCATACTTTTCTGTACAGCTTAACGATTCTCAGTAAATTTCACCTAAATGGAGCATGTAATTAGAAATGTTAATATAGCCACAGGATTAATACATTAATAATAGTTGACATTCAGAGTTTCAAAGCTGTATTTACTTACCATTTGCTTTGGCTTGCTCCTTTTTTTGTTAATCAGTAGAAGAAAATCATCACATTATGCGTGTTTCAGCTTCCTTCATAGGCAGGACTCATGACAGCCATAAAGCCATTGGAGCCTCTGTGTTTTCCTCAAAATTGTTTYACTGCACTGCTTGTGTTAAAAAAAAAAAAAAAGTTTAACCAGTAATTCTGTGATCAGAAGTTCAGGCTGGATCTCTCTCTCTGGATTCTCTCACTGATATAAGCTGTGTGTGAAAAGCTTCTTCTTTTCTGGGACAATTACATGTAAGCCATCCTGCGTGCATTCTCTGGGGTCAAAATAGGGCTGAGGAAGCCCTTTCTAGGATGAGAGTCCTGACACTTATGAGATATTTATGAGAACAGTGGGTGGAGAAATTCTGAGTAAATTTCTTGATTTACAAAGGGATTTGACTGCTGTGGGTCTTCACATTTGCAACATTATTGTGATTTTGCTCTCGTGCTTTCTTAGAGTCAGGAATAACTTGTCTTATATGAGCAGAGTTAATGATGCTGTGAGAGAAAATGCTTTGAGGGGTTTGCCTGCAGTTTTGAAGAGATGATATATGTACATATAATCAATGATGTAGTTGTCACTAGAAGACATTATAAATGAAGAAATGACACAGATATTCTATGGCCGTAGTTATTTATACAACAAAAATATATATCTTATAAATCCAGTTTTCTTGCAACATTATTTTCAATCCAAACATCATTGCAAGTTTCTGCTTTTTCAGCCTGAGAAGGCTGAAAGTTTTTCTTACATCTATGTCTGCAGTTCCCACTGCTTTCAGTCATGGTCTCGCATGAGAAAACGGGGAATCTGAGTGATTTAAATGAACAGAAAGTGAATTTTGGTTTATTGATATTTTAAGGAATTTAGGATTAGATTATCCTAATCCATGTTTTGTGCAAGGTGAGTCAGAATCCACTCGTGTGTCTAACACGTGCAGCCTCTTGAGGAACCTCTTCTGTAAATCTACTTTACTTGAGAAAATACGCAATGTAGAGATGATTATTGCTATTATTACTTTGATATGATATGTTCAAAGTAGAGACCAGAAAAAGAATCATAACTGAAACTGTATCTAGTGCAGGCTGAATTGATGTGTAACTTTTTATTGGATTGGAAAGAGGGGGTGTGACCTGACTCAAAGCTGAGCAAATTAAAACACACACACACAAAAAAAAAATCAAAAAAGCAGCTTTGCTCTGGGTGTGTGTGTTTGATTAACAGACATAGCAGTGGGTGGAGGTTTGCTGCCAAGAAAAGGTCTAGGATGAAGATACCTCACACCAACCTGTTGTTTTCCCTTCTTTTTATAACCTCTTGTCTTCTATCTGTTTTGCCTTCAGTGGCCTCAGTTTCTGAGGACCTAAAATAAGCTAACTAATGATAAACTCTTCATTATTTAATGTGAGTTATTTTCATTTTCCATTAAAGGCAGTTAAAAACTTCTATAATCTTTATTATTTTTTGAATCTTTAAGAAGCTCAGTGGAGAATATGTGTACTGAGCTTAGGTGAGGAAAGATTTCTCAGGATAATTCTGTAAGATTGTCAAGGATAGTTGAAAAAAGATGGTAATTTTCTGGCTCAAAAGACCTCCCACAGCACTACTGGTTTAGGAGTGCATCAGTAAAACTTATAAAAGAGATTTGTTTTTTCTCTTTGCAAACATCACCTTCTTTAGCAGTGTAACCCATCTTAGCTACAGCAGCACTATTGCTCTGAATGTCAGCTAGCTAAAAGGGTGAAAATTCAAGCCCTTCTTCCAGACTTACGAGGGTAATAAAGGTAAAAAAGGAAAAGGAAGGACCTTGGCTCACCTTCACTCCTGGATGAGCTGTGTGAAGTTCTCCCAGCTCAGGGATGATGAGGACAAAACCAGTTAATCATGCTGGCACCCACATCAGGCAATGGACCAGCATCACTGGCCACACTCTAGGCCGTGCTGCCTTCCATAAGAAATCAAGTTGTCGTCATTTAGGCAGGTACCACATCTGCTCTAAATCATGTGCTGGAGACTATAACTCCCCTGCTCAAATCCTGAATGAGGAGGAACTTCACTGGCTGTCCTCTTCACCRTCACAGCACACAGCCCAGGCCTTCATTTTCCAATGATCAATCTCAGATCGTGAAAACAGTATGTATATTTAAAGTGATTCAATAATATACGCAGAAAATGCTTAAACTGCTTTTCTACTATTGCTGGCAAATAGTGACCTTTCCATTTTAAACTCAAATGATGTGMAAAGTGACTGCACAAGCTGGAACACTGTCAAGAACCTGCAGCTAACACAGCATTCAGTGTCTGAACTGCTTAGTGCCAATCAGTTGAGCCCAGTCCTGAGATGGCAGGGTGCAAATTTCTAAAATACAGTAAATAATGGAAGCAGTTTAGAGGAACAGAATGTGGTAAGAATGCATTGATTTTTCTTGTAAATGAAATTTTGCAACAGAACTTTGCAGAGGTAACATAATTGCAAAKTTTGCAGAAAGAAATGTTTAAGGTTTGTGTTCTACTTTATAAAGGGCAAGAACTGAAGCTCTAAATGCACAGTTTACCACCCCCATATTATGTCAAATGACACTGTTTACATCCTGATTCCCTCCCCAGAGATAAAACATGTCTTTGGCTAATTGAGGCTTGAAAATTCAACATTCTTTTTTGCCCCTTAAGTCCATAAATGAGAGTCAGGTGAAATTTGATGCTCTTGTGGGTATTTCTCTGTACTCCAGGATGAGACCTATGCATTAACCTTCAAAGATTTCTGCAGTAATGGATCAGAGTGCTTTAAACACTTATGAGTGATCTCTTCTAACTTCATTAATGACTCTGCTAATTACATAGTTAATCATGTCATCTTGATAGCTGAAAAATAGATAACAAAACATAGCCCTCTTTTCATAATTTCATTGCATTGCTCTTTTTAGTTTCAAGGTAAAGATGTTACAGGATTAAAAGAATACTCAACTATATACCATTTTTTTGACCTTTTTAGATGAAAATGACTGATTTTCTGAAAAAGTGATATTTATATTTCAGACTGCAATGCTGAGATTCATGCTTTTTCATAGACTCTAGTGTGGGGTTTATTTTTCACCGAATATCTTGGCACAGTCATTGTCGTCATGGAAGAGCAATATTGCAATTGATGATGTTCCTGGCATTGAGTTCAGCTTTGTCCAGAATGGAGCCTCAGCTGTCATGACCAGCCCAGCTGTGGAGGGACAGTAGAGCAAATGATGCTCCTTCTTCTCCAACTGTTCAGATGTTTCCTGTCCTACTAGACTTTTGATAAATGAGGAAATACCGTTAAAACTGAAGGATATCCTGACATGCCATCCCAGAACCTCTTCAGCATTTGTGATATAATTGAGTGTGCTTCTGAAGGCACATATTGACATCAATACAAAACTGGCCTACTACAAAACCTACATTTAGGCGCCTATAAAACAGAAAAGAAACAGATCTTCCATTGATGGGAAAGGCTTTAAACTGACAAAGGCTTAACATCCTGCTGTAAAATTAGTGAATGTAACATAAATAAAGCACCAAAGAAGTATCATCTTTAATTCATATTATCTTCTTTCTTCCATTAAATCTTATTTTTCTGCAATGTGCATGGTCAAAATCTGAGCCCAGCATGTTAAACTAGACATTTCCTGGTAAGGTCCTAAGTGCAATTTCTATCAAAACAAAAACCAGAAGGCATGAACAAGCATTCACACCTTTCTTCTTACAACATAAAAGCGATGTAGTCGGCCTGTGAGCAACAAGGCTCATTTGCCATAGTTTTCAGGACAGATTGCTGTGAAAAAGACTCATGAAAACTAAAGGTGGAAAGCATCACATCTGCGAATTCCTGTTATGAGCCAGAACCCCTATGCTTGGTAATAGGCATCTGTACTGCAAAAAAATTGACAACATACTGTGCTTTTCTGAGGAGGGCCCATATTTTCCTCACAAGTTGCTAAGCAGAGACCCAAGGGTGATCATCACCACTGTCTGGATCCTGGTCCTGTGTATTTTCTTACAGGAGTATTCTCAGTTATCCTTCATGCCTCTCCTTTCTGGACCACTCAAGACATTCAAGACACCATGAAGTAACTATGGTTCCCTGGGCAGGAGGTGGGATTTCCTATCTTCTGGTGCATATATAAAAGTTAATGCTGTGATAAAAGCTGCCTTGTATGAAACACAGAATGTGACATGCTGTCTGACATGCAACACAAGCCCTTGGCTGGGAAGGGAAGGCCATAGCTGACAATTAGCATTAAAGGATGGACTCAGGCACAAACGGGCTCCTCTTTGCATAGTGTGGTCTCTTACTCCAGAGTTAAAAAATGAATCCCTAGACTGATGTATGTATTTCTCATGCCTCATACAAAAAAAAAAATTGAAGTTATCTCAAATTGTTGACTGTAGAATGAATCTCTTAGTTTTGTTTTAACTGGAAARGAATAAATACACCTATTTGATGACTGTATTCAGATAAAATGGGAATTGTGGGGTAATTGTCTACTAAATGTCCTTCCCATGCAATTCCTTTCAGATAATCGCTTATGGAGATTCAATTTGATCCAAGAGTTTTTTTAATTATTGTTAATCCATTGCTTATTTGAATTAAACTGATAGTCAGAATAATCTTATTTACATAGTGTGCAACTTGGAGGCATACAGATGCATTGATGTTCTGGCAGTTAAGGTTATTTTTGCTCTTTTTTTTATATATTGACTGCATTAAATATCAGGTCAAGGAAGGTGTTTATTTTAATATAATTTGCATTTTCTTTAGAAGTATAAGATCTTCAAAACTGGAATCACAAAATGCATGTTCAGTTCACAACAAGCTGAAATGACTTGATCACCTAACTCTATAGGAAATTCATTGTTTAGATAAATAGGTCTTAACTTGAACTATTTTCCCTGAAATCAGATTCTTTTGTACATCTCTTGGTCTTTGAGAAAAAAATAGAAACACAAGTTAATGGAAAGATGTCTTACAAGACATTCTGATTACATTTGGAAGTTCTGATGCCACTTTCCTCAAAGCCTTGCTTATCTGGAAACACTTTCAAGAACCTCATCTGTTCCGTCTCGGATTATGGTTCATTTTTCACACTTTTGAATACTTCAGACTTCTGATTTTCAATAGCCTAACTGCATCTGCTGATAACTGAAATTGGAATGAAGCTTTTTTGATTTATGGAGTTTGTCTCGATGTGCYGAGAGCTTGCAGGTATGATTTATATATTGTCATCTGTCTTGAGTGAAAAATAGTTTTCTTAAGCCTCACAGACTTTACAATAATTTACTCAGAAGTAAAAGGAGAAACTTTCATAATCATTTTGCTTCCAAAACTGCTTATTTTGGTTGCACTCCATAGTGAGTGTATGAGCACTTCTAAATCAAGATCAGATTTAACAGCCAGTTATTCCTATCATCCCTATAGCTGAGAACACAGTGTATATCTCACAGAAATTTGAGCTGCATCTTCTAGTRTCTTAAAATGCCTGAACTTACACATATGCATAATCAAAATGAACAGAAAACAACAAAATGAAAAAAAAACCCTAAACTTTTGATTACAATGTACTTACATATGAGGATTACCCCTAAGTTCCAACTCATCAGACTGTATAGGTGGACTATAACTGGAAACTGCACTTACTTTTTTCATTTCAGTATATATAAATATCAAATGTATGAAGAGATGAAGAGCAAATATCTGAAGAGATACTGAGCAAAGCAAGGAAACTTAGCCCTACACTTTCAAGTTTCCTTCAAAATTCTCAACAAACTTCGCAGAAATTGCAAAATCAGAACATCTGAGGAAAAATGCCTTTTTACCTCGATTTTATCTTGAATTTTACCTTGCTGKTTTTGCCACTTATAACATGATAGATTTGTTCATTTTCCTGAAGCACAGTCTGGTTCTTTCCTTGTATTATTTTGTACAGTGATATCGTGGGTGGAAATCCCCGTGGGGTGCATTCAAGATTTAAGAAAGGGATTGTCAAAACAGACACAAAGAGGCTTTCAGAGCTAATTTACAACACAGAACACTCAAGTCTTGCTCTATTTTAGTGAAAACAAAGTAAGGAAGGCTGTCATAGTTTATTGATGCCACCAGTTTATCTGAAATACATGTTTATTCTAATTACTTGCTTACAGTAGACTTACTTTGTATAATAGAAAATAAAATGAAACACCATACAGAGTAAAATGAAACACTGCATTTAGGATGATGGGTATCTGATCCTGCCTCTAAAGATATAAATGGTCCTAAAAGGAAAACTTTGAGTTTTGCTGCTTGGGTTGTCCATATAGGGACAGGAGACTTGCAGACCCTTGTTCTCTGCCTTGCCAGGCATGGTTGGGCAGCTTCAGCAAGTCAATTTGCAGAAATCCTCAGTGCCTCAAAGCAAGGATGGATCACTGTGCCCTTTGCAAAACACTTGGATGAAAATCCTGATCATCGCTAGTGCATGAGCTCTGCCGAGGCCCGAGGGTATCCCAGAGCTGCTGTTTCCTGCTCACCTCCGGTTCCAGCCCCACCTCAGTCCCCRTGGGGGCTGTAGATCACTGCCCTGCAGCACCGCAGCAGTGCAGGGTCCAGCCCATGCATGGCCGYGGCAGCCTCGAAGAAATATTTCCAACAGTGCAAGGCTCTGGTGCTCAAATAGTTCTGTCAGGGCTGGGCTGAAAGTCTTCTTAATTCAATACGCAGTACACCCAACATAAATTATTTTAACAGAATGTGTTCTGCTGAGAAGGGAGCCTACGTCGTTAGGAATATTGATGTGGGTAAAATAAGATTGTCAGTCCTCCTGACTTAAATGTTATTTCCCTTGAGGACAAACCTCCACTGATATACTTTGCCAAGTTATAAGCCTAGCAAATTATTATGTTTTTGCCTGAACATCAAATGACAACATTCTCCTTTGTTTCACAGTTTAAATAAACATTYTGTTAGAGTTTCTGAACTAGCCCTRGTTTATTGTAATCCAGGTTTATTTTAATTCTGCACTTCTTAATTTTTATGTAGCTCCTATTTCTTCAGATTTTAATCATTCTTTCTCTCCTTAATCATTCCTTCAATCATTTCTTTTCTCAACATTCTTCCTATTTCCATAGGGAGGTATAAAAATTTAAATACTAAATCCCACCTCACTTTAATTTAATGTTAATAGAAATTCTCTGTCTAACTCCCATTGGACCGTTTTTCAAATTTCATGTGAGAATACTTAAGATTCCTTACTTTCATCTTGCTTTTTAAAATAAATCTGTCTCCCTTTTTTTTCCCTTTTGTTTTCCCTTCTTCTTTGTCTTTCACACACAGGCCTTTTACTGCTGTGCAGTCATGCTCCTCCTGAAACTCAAACTGAGCCTAAGTTGTGTTTTATTTATCTCAGAGGTGGAATGCCATATTCCTGATTGATAGCTTCAGTTGCCTGTAGCACTCAGTCCTGAGTGTAACCCAGAGGTTGCTCCCATTTGTCCCAGTTACCAGTAGAATCAGGGGTGTGAAAGGTGCCCTAGAGATGCACCTTCTGTGGCTAGCAAAAAACATGGGGAATTCCCTAGCTGTAAGCACCCACGAGTCCTTTTGCTCATGGCAATGCATTGTGGCTAGTTAGAGAACATCTTGTCSTTGAGAGAAGACTAAGCAGTTCTCTCAAAGGAAAGGATCAAAGGAGACTAAAAATGTTGGTAGATTAGGCAAGGGATGATCAAATAGGCGAAGTTTACTTGTGAACAAAAGCTGGGGATTAAATTGTCAAACCAGCTTTCACTGAAAGCCATGGAAAATATTCTGTAGTCATCCCCTGGAGCAATTAGAAGAATGAAAAATGATTTTAAAAAGTTTCATCTTTTGCTGGCAAAAAGATTCACATTTTACAAATTGTTTTGCTTGTCTCATTTATTTGAGGATTTCTTAAAGGTACTGAAGCATTAAGTGGTAATCTGATTGAAAGATTACTCTGGAGACTGGGAAAACCAGCAAAACTCATGTGAAACTGAATTATTTGTCTATTTTATAGGATATTTCTAAAATAAGACAGTATTTGAACTTTGATGGGCTATTTGAATAATTACTGTTTTCATACTTTTTGTTTTCTAACAGAAAATGAAATTACAAGAGAAGAAAAGCATGAAGCTTTCTTGTAACTACAATAAATCGTGTTAAAGTAGCAGTTATCTGCTGATGTCAAAAGCAATCACAKTTTTTGGTTACATGGAGTCTCAGAGAGGCATAAACACATTCCAGGGGAAATTTCCTTAAGCTTCTCCACTTACTCACTGGATCTRAAAATGAAAGAACAATTCTGCAGTTAGAGCTCAAATGAGGACATAACATGATGGATTTGTTGGGTGCCATTTGTAATCAAAACAAACAAGTAAAACTTCCCAGATTGATTATGGTGTCATTTTGCTCTACTTTTTTTCATAAAAATCTAAGTCAAAAAGTGTTTCTTCTCAGCAGAAGCCTAGAGAATTTGTGTTAATTGTGACATACAGTTAAAAGGATGTGTTTGCCTACTCTACCAGAAGCACTCTGTTTTTGAGACACAAAGTCGCAGTTCAGGGACTGTGATTAATCATCTGTTCATACATCAACCAGCATAGCAGCGCTCCATGTGTTTGCTGCTCATTGTTGATTATAATAATAACACAGTCTGATCAATCTTTTTGCAAAGTAACTGGGAAAAAAAATGTCTTTGTAAGAGGAGAAAGCAGGTCATTGGCAGCCCAGGTCAGGTAAACAATATGTCATCCCTGAAAAATCTGCTAAGGGAGAATGTGGAACATGCAGTCAAGACAAAGTAAATCTTTGTGACGTAAGGAGTAATGCACTCACTCACTGCCATCGGCGCTCTTCACTCTTGATTTGTCTGTCACATTAAATATTGCCATCTTCTGCTGAGCAGTAGAGATATTGGGAGCCATCTGTCTGGGCTCTCCTGAAAAGACATTATTGATGTACTTTGTGTGCAGCATGGTTCAGTGTATTGCTGCTTTTAGTTTTAATTTTTTTGGTCTTATACACAATTATTTGAACTGAGGGGAGAGGGGCAAATGTCATGATCAAAAGTCTCTTTACAGATTTAGGTGTGAAGRAGCCTAAAGTAGCTTTCAAAAAAATAATTCTGACCAAAGAATTCTGTCCAAGCTACAGAGATTACTGAAACAAAACTTTGACATAAAATGCACACAGGAGCATGAAATATTGCCAATAAGCAATTATTTTGCCCTTATTTTGATTTTCCTCCATTTCCTTTTACATAAAATCTGGGAGAGGAAAAAGTCAACATGTTAATATTGTTCTGTGACAGTTTTAGAAGAAATCACTGAATGTTTTTCAATATAAACTTAAGATACAAGTCAAAGCAAACTGTTCTTTTCATTTTTGAACTGTTCTGGGTTTTGCTGCAATTCAGATTGCAGGCAAACGTAAGTTCTACATTCTTTACGGAAGGAGTCTCGCAGACCTACATGTTGGCTGTGTTTCATGCACAACAGGCCCCACACATTCAGGTACAATATAAGGAGAAAAGACAAAGATCTCCCTTCATGACTTTTCTATTTGAAAAATACTAAGTCAAGCAAAGGTAGACAGTGAATTGTAGTAGATTTTGTAGTTTTCCTGTGGGACTATTCCAAAATAAGAAACACATTTTTTAGGACACAGACATAACATTTAGACAAAGGAGAATTCAAACCATCTAAACTCTGGCTGAATTTAGMGCCAAATATTTTGTACTTCATTAAACAAGAATACAACAAGTGCTATTTCATGTAGTCTGAGCAACGGTTACATTGCATGAAGAATGTGAATTCTTAAATGCTTATGACACATCACCAAAATATMAAATACATAACATACAAATATATAACATACAAATATGCTGATACATAACATCATTAACTACTTTAGAAACCCTGGCAATAATTTTCCGCAGACATTAGCCAGATGCTGTTGCATAGTGGAGTCACCTAACCTGTATCTGAAGAGTTAAGCAATGGGGCTTCACTTAAAAAAAGAAAAAAAGGATAAAAACTACGAAATAAGTCTTGGAACTATGAAAAAAACTATATTGTTAAATTCTTTTTCTCCTCCTCAGTGCGCTCAGTAATGGATGATGGTTTATATAAAGTTCCTTTGAGTCCAGGAATGAGAGAAGATRTTGTACTTGGCCCTGTGATTGCTGATATCAAATGATTTATTCAATTTATGAATGACTTCCCAGACTGACCACTTTTCTGTCTTGAAAATACCCTTTCTGTGTTAATAAAAGGCAATCTTGAGAAAGGCAGCCTCTCCTTTCCAAGACATGGGGGCTAGCCCTCCCTTCATCTCAAGCTTTTGCTGACATGTGTTTACATCAGACACTGTTAGGGGATCTTAATCTGTTGTGAGAGATTGCATTGGGGATATCTCAGGAAAAATATCACGTGACATCTGAGAAGGTAGTAAGTATTCTGATGTTTCATTACAATATCACTGGTATGCAGAGTCTGAACTGGTTTTTATTGATTTTCCAATTTATTTGAGAACAAGAGATACTTCCTCTTTTTTTTTTTTTTTTTTTTTTTTCCAATCAGGTTACAATTTCATTTAGTGTTATAATAGACATTTCTAGGACAGACAAAATTAATTTATTAGGAAGAGGTTATTGTATTTTGTTTGGTAATGTYAGCATTGATAGCCTCATTCAAGAARCTATCAGATTTGCCTTTGTTATCATTTGTCTGTGCTCCAGAAAACACATTAGCAAAAGGCATCTGTGGGCCACATTGTGCCATCAGCCCTTTAGCTCTTTGGAACTGCACTAAAACCAACAGGGAGCCCTATTTAATAGGCAATTCTACTGCCTCAGGGTATTTGCTAAAAGCCACGATATTTGCTTGGATGGGATAAGCAAGAGACAAAATTGGCACATTGTTAGAAAATACCATTCTTGTTATACAACTTGTACAAATTAAAGTATTACATCACACTGGACCAAGTTTTGCTGTGTAGGTGCAGAGGAATAATCAGGAAAAGAAGGAGAACCTTGGATGAAGCTACTTGTAGCATGTGAACAGCTTCCAAAAACAATTTTTGTTTTTAATCAGGAAGTGAAAGTTTGGCAGCAGTTTTCTGGGACTGTAATTCAGCAGAGCACTTAAGCATATAAGGAATGTGACTTAAGCAGATGCTCACGGTACCAATTCAGCAATACTTGCTCCTTTCCCTCAGTACACCTATATCTGTCGTAAGGAGGTGTGTGGTCTCTCTGGCTATGGAGCCAGAATACCTCCTGCTCTCCAGTTTATTTACCCTCAGGAAACAGTTGACAGGTAGGTTCTCAGTTTAGAGTTTGTTAATGGAAGTAAACAGAAAAAGAGATTAAAGTGTCTTGACAAATTCACTCAAAGCTGTGTTGCATTTCAGGCTTGTAGAGATGCCAGGTGGTGTCACAAATGTGAAACCACTTTTCCCTCCATCACTTGTTTGACAGAAGCACTGAACTGATTGTTCATGTCCCTAATCTCTTATCAAGTAGGAATAGACAAAWGTATTCACCAGAGGTTTTGCTGACCAGAGTGCTCTTTGTGTAATTRAGGAGCAGTGCAAGGTGATGTTATATTTTCACACATGCAACTAAAGGTTGGAGAGAGTTTTTAGAGGCTTCTTCAAAGTGAACAGAGACATGGAATTTTCTGCACCAAGGAGGATGTCAGTAGGACTTTCCTGCATCAGAACACTGTGAACTGCACTGTGAACATAGGCATGAGGAGAGAATATTTATTAAATGTTCTAGAAGGATGAAAATTCTCTTAAGCAATCAACATTTAATAAGAACATCTGYCTAAGGAACCTTGTGTGCTATTGAAAGAGTCAAAAAGAGCCTTTAATATAAAAATGCTGGATAGTATTCATAACATATATGGAATRTATAAGTTCTATCTTGTCTGATTAATAGCACTGAAGTGCTTCAGTGTCCAGGTTAAACATTTCAGAAGTCAAAAYGTAAGCCTTGCCAGAAAGGGCCTTTATTGCTCACCCATATGCCTGATATCTGGGTGAGCAGTACACAGTGCTGAATTGGGCACGTTTTCCCTATGCACTGGGGAAGGTAGGCTCCGTTGTCAGACAACGGCACATGCCAAAGACAGGGCTAAGCTGAAACTCCAGCCATGGTTGAGCAGAAGCTTTGGAGTTCAACACGAGCTTGCAAGAGCTTACTAGGGAGATCTCCTCAACCTTAGAGGGAGAAACCTGTGCTTCGYTGGCTATATCCTTTCAGCTGAAGATGGACAGACTTGCAGAGCAAGTCTCCCCTTCTAGTCATCTCTGCAGAATAGATGAAAACCCTCTAATCAACCTCATACAAACTAAGCAASTGATTTTTACCAATATCCATGGATTTTTCTAACTCAACACATGGATCAGGACCACTTATGCAGTAGAAGAAGGAACATTAAAGTTACATATATTTGGAATTTTTTAAAAGGACAAGTGTTAAGTTCTGAGGGTATTTATACTGCTTAGATGTCATTCTGAAGAATTTGCTTACCAAAGTTAGAACCTAAAAGGACATGGCAGTCTATGAATGCATTTTAGCATATTAATATTATTTGCAGTATAGGTTAACAACCCCCTTTTATGAGACTGTTGCTTTAATTGTCTTAAATGTCTTCTAGGCCCTGCATATTCAAGATTTCTGAAAATCTCTTTTAACTTTCCCTACAATTGCATGTATTACAGTGAAACAGACTATTAGAATGCAAAACTGAAAAGAAATAAGACCTTTTACAGATGTGTCTGCAATTAAATCGGTAATGACAAGCTTGAGTAATGAATGAGTACACTGTTTGTGGAGCGTATTTATGCCACTTTCCACATAGTACGTCCTGCTTTTAATTCTGTTGTGTTCTTTAGCAATGTTGTAATAGATAACTAGTTTGGATTTGTCATGATACTCAGATCAAAATTAAGACTCAMTTATTTATTCACTGGAAATGAGATAAGCACAGTAAAAAAAGAGATGAAATACTGTTTTGCAGAAACCTTGACTTACAAATGTAATTATTTTTTAATAATATTCAAAAATAAAAAATCTTGAACAGAACAGAACAGAAATCAATAACAGAATTTGAGCGTATAAAATAATAATGATCTCATGCATAAAAAATTACTTGGAATTTGTTCCCATGAAAACCAATTTGTCCTCAGAAAAAAGAATTGCAATTTGTATATCTTGGAGTAAAGGTCAAAATTTTAATGCACATTCCACAGTAAGCTTATTTATATGAAGCATTTAGTGTGGGATCTAACACATACTTACTTAGATGTCATTTTCTACCTGTGTCTAYGTGCCTTTTTTTTACAAAATGGGAATTTTTTCTTCAAAGCTCTGAAATGTCCTTAATGTCAATTGTTGTCAATTCAATATCAAATTGAATGATGTATCTGGATGACACTTCCATCTGCTTTTGGTTTTGCATTTTAACTAGACAAAAGAACCTATAAAATAAGATGGGTCTCTACATGAGCTAAAGATTTGATTTGAAGAAGCATTCATCAAAAAATTCAAAGAGATCTTGAGATCCCCTAAGCAAAAAGTTTTAAAAAGGGTCTTTTTGCACRTGGAAAGATAGATCTGATTTTTTTCTTAAAAAAAAATCTATGTTTAAAAAAAACTTTCATCATTCATGGTTGCTACTGAACCTTTTTTTTCCATTTCTTCATTTCCATCCTGCCAATAATTGCACCTCCAAGGACCTTACCATTACATAGCAATATAGTTGAAAATTTAATTGAAGWATACTAATACTTAGCAGTTCAAAATAATTCTGTATGGTCAATTGGATCATGTTCCTCTCCATTCAATTGCTTCAAGTGAATCAGTTTTCAGTGGTTTTATGAGTGTTACTGTACCTGCTGCATCCTGAATAATGTAGTTAGGGAGAAAGGTTCTGCCCTTCCAAGACTGTTTCATAGTTTAAAAGCACAACAAATTTTAGGTTCTTTACCTAGTTTGCAGAGACCCGTGTGATGGGACTGTAAGAGACAACCCACAATTGGAAGTGAGATCTTCAAGGAGACCTGAACAGTGAAATGTACTAATGTGGAGTGGCAGAAGAATGGGAACATCTTCCTCCAGAATGACAAACTAATAACCAAGGTCTGCCTTAGCAACAGATAAGGTGGAAAGCTGCCCAAAGTGATAGATAGTTGGGAGGAGAGTGATGAAAATGGCCATAGCTCCTTTGACTAAGTGATAGTGCTGGGAAAGCAGATGGGCTACTGCTGTTGCTGCTTGAAAATGGAATGCTTGTGTTGGTGAAATGAGAGCTGCTGAGGGGTGGCCCTTCCTAGGGGCAGGACCATCTCCTAAGGCCTCTCATCCTCTCCRAGAGCCAGCAGAGGAACAAAAAGAAAACTGAAGTCTCCAGCACTTTCTGGCCTGTTGATTCACCCCACACTCTATCCCAGGTCAAACATATCTCTTGTTTTTCCCTTTCYCATCATTTTTCCCTTGTGCTTCAGAAGTCTTGAGGCAGCTTTGTAATTAGTAAAAGTGTAARTCTCTGCAAGAAGTCAGTCATTATAAAAGGAGAAGCTGTAAYTAATCACACTAACATAGAAAAATCCCTTCCGAGGAGTGAAGGAACAGAACTACTCGGGGGTTCTTCTTTGCTCCTTGGGGACAGTTTTGCTATCTTCCCTGTAAGTAAAGCTTTAGTATTCATGTATAAATTGCTTACGCAGTATAATTTGGCAGCTGTTTCTGGTGGGCATTTTTCAGTCCATAATTTATAAAGTACATTAGTTGTCAGCATTGGTAGGTAGCTAGACTATAGAATTAGGACTTCATGAATAGGTATTTGAATGACATCATTTGGATTTGTTCAGTGAATGGATGACTGATATCTTCTGATCAGGAGGTGTTTTCACAGGCTGGAAGAAAAAGGGTAAAGCAAGGAACGGCAGAATAACCTTTAAACTTACTTGCAATTTTTAAATCTCTGTTTTATGTATGTTATAATTACAAAGAAAAATGGATTGTTTTAACAATAATATCAAAGGTTGGATTCAAAGTTTCTCTGTAGTCACAGATGCTCTCTGTTGGCAGAGAACATTCCTGTGGCCTTTAAAGGTTAGGACTAGATGTTTATGTGGGAGTGGTRTTAGAATTATACTAGTGTCATATTACAATAGACAAAATAGGCAAATYCTAATACAGGATGTAGTTGCTTTTCTTCAAAGAACTATGCTAAAGCGTTTAATGGTCTCTTAGATCTACAAGAACACATTCAGCACATATTCCTTATGACATCTCAAAGACGTTTTCTGTTTTTCCACATTCTAGAGATACACAGTGTCCCTCCAAAAGTGTTCATGCACAAAACTTACCATTGCACCTCTCTCTAAAGAGTGCAACCAAATATCTTCTTTCTCATGCAGTCAATTTCCCCATAGCAGTTCTCCAGGAGCGGGGTGCAGTAATACTTCTCACTGACAGGTTAGATTTCTGATTCAATACACAATAATATTCTTTTCATCTGATGTTTTTAAACATACTCAGCAGCAGAAGAACATGCATTTTCCTTCCATTAAGCTGCAAAGCACAACTGGAATTTCTATAAATTCCTAAATGTGAAGATGTTGGTACAAATATTTTTGGACTTTTGAYACAAAGATGTGCACACTAATTTTGCCCTGCCTGACAAAGCATCGTGTTGGTTATCTCTAATTATCAGAAGATAATTTTTCTCTCTTCTGTCCTGGCATGGGTGCCTTCTGTGGGGACAAATTTGGAAAAAAATATTTTGATGTTCTGACAAGTTTCTCTTTGAAAATATATATTTTCAGGAGTCAAATTGTTGATTCTCTAGATATTTGCAATTCCAAGGATGCAGACATGGTTAAACAAAATTCAGTTTGTGTCTTTTTTGTTGCAGATTTCCTCAAATATCTTTCAGTATTGATAATAGGCAAGAATAATGAAAATGCAAGTACATGCAGTGATTTAAGGTCCTCAAAAAATTAAAATATCATTTCTATTCTACAGTCCGTTGTATGGCTCTCTTGAGACAATATGTCACTGTGTAAATTATTCTAGGCTGTCTAAAATACAACTTGGTAATCATTATATTCTATTCTGTCTAGCACTGTTTGTTAATCATTATTTTATTCCTATCATTCAACTGACCTGAGAGGGGGAAAAAAGCAAAGTATAAAGTCAAACATATCTGTAAAACTTGTCAAAATAACATTGCCAATTACTGTATTTCCAGGGCAGATTGGAAGAGTGGTGGTAAGTGGAATTCTATTTCAATATGTTTGCTTCTTTTAGAGTTATTGATCAACACATAATACTGTAATTTTGAATATATTTGATTAGTTAACTAATCCCACATCAATTTTTTCCTGACTGAGAAGTCTTTTAAGTAAAATTGTAAAGGAGATTTTTTTTCTTGTTTTAAATACAGAAGAATTTAGAAAGTCAAAGTACAGAAGATTTGGATGGTTTTGGCAGAAGAGTTAAATATCTTTCACAAAAAAAGAAGATACATTTGGTGTTAACACTAAGCAATTACAGTAATTATTCTTACTACTGTAATATATATAATATATATAATATATATAATATATATAAAATATATAGTAATATATATAATAATATAATATAATATTATATATAATATATATAATATATTATATTATATATTATATATAAAATATATAATACTTATATTTATATTTATATATTTATATTTATAATATTTATAATATGTTCAATAAAAATTAAAAGGGAAATAAATGGGAACTTATTTATATAAGTTAGAATTTATTAAAGTTTTTTACAGAGATAAGTGTAGATCAATTTTAAGATGAAAATCATGCCAAGAGAAATAAGAATAGTATATTTTGAAAGTACATTAGCAACAAAGGATAGTAAAATTATTCATAAATGATGAAAAAATACATGTTCAATAAATACTTTTGGGGTTTTTTGTATGCATGTTCTGTTTTGTTTTTCCCTTTGGAAAAAATCACAGCTGTGTGATTACACTGCAGAAAACCACACACTTTTCAATTTTTTAGCATTCATGAAAGCTGTGAGCCATATCTTAAATACTAGCCCTTTTCGAAAATTTGAATCCAATCTGTTTAAGATAATCTCTGCTTGGCTATTATATCAGGAAAATTCAAGCAGAAGCAAAATGATTTCCTTAAATATGAAAAGACCAAAGACCTGAGGAACTCAGCTGATTAGACTCAAATTAAAGGGAGAGAGGTAGATGTAAGCTGAAGCTTTGGCTGATAACAAAATCAGAACACAAGGATATAGAACTGATGTGAAGAAACTCTTCAACAGCATTTTGTGAAAAGCAGTTCTTTGAAGTTAGAAATTTGGTTAATAGAGGCAAATAATAAATCTTTGATTAGATTGATTTACTTATTAGATGTATTATCTATATATACACTCATGTGTATACTTAGTATGTGCATTTTTATATATTTTCTCAATTTATAATCTATATATTAAATTAAAAATACTAAACTCAAGACTGCTTATTAAATGCATTCTAACATGCTAGTAATGGACTAGTCAGCTGAGATTTGTTGATGGGGAGTTATCTTGAAATAAAAAGAACATTAGAGCCAGCTCAGTGCTGAGCACTTCCTTCACTGAAGGTGTCAGTGATGAGTACTGCTGGAAATGACGCTACAGAGACTTGTGGCATCCGTGTGAGGTCCATCRTGGATGGAAGGATCTATACGACATGCAAAACCAATCTCCAGTCAAACAAAGTCAGTTCAGCAGGAGGTCCTGGCTAGAATGTGCCAAAAACTTTGAGCTCTGCTCCTGGATGGGCGCCAAAGGGGCTCAAGAGGAGGAAGATAATTCAGTTTTATGGAGGCTGCCACAGCTGGAGCATTAGTAGGGCTCCCACATTCAGTTCTGACTTATGTTTTTGACAAATGCTCTGGAAAAGAGATTGGGAAGAAATATTGTGATTTGAATGAAGTTAAGAAAACAGATGGGCTGAAAATTCACCGTGTCGGGTGTAAGCTAAGAGGTAGCATAAATTATGGCTGAATGTAAAGCATCAAATTGTTTCCTCTATTGTTTGACTTGCAGACCTGACAAAAATTCCCTGTGAAATGCAATGCTGAGAGTCTTACCTTTGTAAACATCTTTTCTACAGTATAAAAAAAAAATGTTAGTATATATTCCCCAGACCAGGAATGGAGTTAAAAAAAAAAAAAAGGATAATAATAGTTTTTTTTTAAAAAAGTAATGTTTTCTGCAACTTCTAACTGTGGTATTATAAAATAAAACTGAAACAGCTATGCTACTGATAGTAAGTATACAGAATTCAGCGCTTATTGAAATCAGCACAAAAATCCCTACTTGTCACCTCTCTCTGATTGTTACTGTGGTGGAGAATTAACATAAGCAAATCCATAAGCAGGGCTTCCAGATGCTATTATAATGTGAATAACAAGTTATAACATGTGACTTCCAGAATATTTTTGGGGAAAACTAGCTTCATTTTTCTTGGCTCCAGTATTTTAAATTCCTATTTACATTTATTTAGGGGCAATGGTACAGTTGCGAAACCTGTTTGCATAAGTTTGTTCTTATTTCCATACCTAATAAACAGTTCCCTCAGTAAATAAGTGTATAGCTCTACATAATTCAATGCTATTTGGCAGTTCTTTCATTAACAGATGTTGAGGGACAAAGCGAAGGGCCACAGAGMAAGTTTGTCTGTATTTTTTTAAACCTAATACATTTGGTTGTCTCCATTTCAGCAAGAGCAGATGCCCAAATCTGAAAATATTCATTGTAGACGTGAACTGTGCTTTCCTGTATCTCTTCAGGAGGTATGCATGGCTTTTCTGGGTATTATTAAAAAAAAAAAAGGAAAAAAAGCTTTGAAAGGAATAAAGTGTTCAATGTTTCATTACCTCAGAGTCTGCTTTCTTAATTTTCTCTTTCCTAAATTTTATAGAATACCTAGATCAGGTGTACTCCTTTTCATTTGTGTGTTTATCCAGATGCATTTAACTAARTGGCCCAAATTGTGACTGTGTAATGAGGGGTATAATTGATTTAGGCTGGACTAAATAATATGCAGGTGGTTGAGGTAACCCATTATTAGTGCAGGATTAGATTTCAGTAACACACTCTCTATGCTGCTTTTCTTGAATAAATAATGGCAAAATGACTTGAGCAGACTGGTTGACTRATAGTTTTCTCAGTTATTTTAAGTGCCTCTAGTGCAGCTATGCTTAGATAATATTTTGAGTATGTCCGATGGTAAATTCAGTGTAAATAATAAACTAGATTGCTGTGCCTTAGCATTTTGAAAAATAATTTCCGAAACTAAACAATTCAAAATACACCATCATTAAATTTTAAATGTGGGACATAAACAGTCTGGGATAAAAATTGCTTGAGTTTGCTACTGACTAACCACAGTGTGACTAGTAACTTCTTTAAGAATTATGACTGCATTTGCCAAAGTACATAGATTTRTATATATATAAATATAAATTGTATGCACACAGCTTCATAAGGCTACTTGCAGCAGAGAGAGTTCTCAGATGAAAGCCTTTAAATGCCCATCACCTGCACCATTACTCATTTTAAATATTTTTTTCCTGCTCTTTGTCCTCTTTTGCTGCTGCTTGTCTTTCCCTGCTTAAACCTCTGCTCCCTTGCTTCGTCTTGACATTCCCATTGTGTCCACCCACGCTGGCTTTTGCATTCTAAAGGCTGCTAAATATCTATATCAGATTATCTATGAAATCCAAGGTAGAAGATTCATTCCTGCTCTTCTAGTGCAACAGAAATAAACTTGGATGTTTAGGAAAATATCTTAACATGTAGTAGCTTGCCTTTTTTTTCTTTTTTTTTTCCCTAATAGACTTTACAAGTGGGATAAGCTTGTAAATCTTGCTCTCTGTTTATTCCACTCYTTCTAATTGATTCCATTATGCAGATGCAAGTGCTTATCTCTTCTGAACTTCCAGGAAATTGTATTAAAAGTGGCAAAGCTAGAGGTGTTACGGTTGGGAACAAAAGCACTGAAATGAGGTGATCTGTGGAGGAAATTACATGTTAAGCAAGATTAGATGTCTGCTTTTCAGAATTAAATGCAACTTATTTCTGTTATAGTGATTTTTGTAGTGAAGTGAATAATTAATGGACCATCCAGGGTTTAACGTAGTAGAYAGAAGGCAGTAATAATAGTACGGATGGCACTGGATATCTGTAGAGGTCCCTTCCAACCTTAACCATTCTGTGATTCTGTGATTATCCAGCATTCCCTCACAAAAGGCAAGAGATATCAAATTTTGAACGAAGATTGTTCTCCACATGAAAGACTTCAGTTGAGAGGATGTCTTTGCCGCTCTTTTCATAAGTTAGATAGAATAGCTCTGGTAAATAGCCAATATATAGTAGCATTCTCCCAAACAGAGTTCACTTCATATAATACTATATTTCCTGTCCCATTAGGCATTTCTTTAGACTTCAACTGTGACCATCACCATGGTAACTAGGAACAAAAGCCCATTTCTGGAGTATCATTCCACGGCAGAGTTATGTAACACACACATCTTGCTTGGCTCTGCATTGAGCACTGCTGCAGAGAGCACAGAATCCTCATTAACCCAGGCAGACTCCTGCTTCTCCCCTTTGTAGCTCCAGAGGCAGAGACACGTATTTGTTGTGTCTGAGGGAAAGAGTTTTGACCAGAACAGCTCAAGCTCAAGCATGTAAAGAGCATGGATGCTGTCAGTCAAGTCCTTGCAGGCATGCCTATGATAACTAGAGCTGCAATCTCCAGTCGTGCTCTTGCTTGGTGCAGACCAGGCGCCTCCTTACAGAGCTTATGGCTTTCCTGGCCTGCTCTCCTTTCTACTGGGTCCCGGTTTCTGCAGTTATTGCTGGGATCAGGGACCTCTCCCACGTGCTGCCTTGTGGCCATACAATGCTGGAACAAGGAGCATCCTCTTGAGCACTGGTGCTGTGTTCAGGTGGTATTTTTCCCTTTGCATCCTGCAAATGGTGATTTAGCACCCTGGACAAAACCTACTCTTTTGGTGACAAGGTTTTAGCCTCTCCAGAGTTGCTCAGATCAAGTACAACTATTTGCCTCTTCTGCATCTCTTAGAAGAAACTCTCTGTTTTGGACCCAGTGGCCTGCTTATTCCAACCGCCCTGAGGACATTGAGCAGCCCTGGCGTATGGACCCAACGGGTAGCTAACCCTGGCAGGCTGCTGCGGGTAGCTAACCAGAAGCAGGAGCATTTGTGAAAAGTACAAATTTTCAACTGCATGTGTGTAATAAAATCTTTGCAAGCATTTGAGAAATTTAACTAAAGATAATCCTCCCTCTGTTTACAACAGAAATCAAGTCCCTGATTACCAATATCATCCCGACTTAATTACGTGCCGCCTTTAAAAGGCTAACTCTAAGTCTGTACTTGAATAATTAGATTCAAAAACCTTCCTTCCTCTTCCCCTCCCCCCAAAAAAAATGTTTTTAAAAATAAGTATAGGAATCTTGTCAATGCTGGAATTTCATGCAGAACTGTCCATTGGGATTAATGTACATTGYGTTGGGCCTTTAACAGCAATTCACTGACAACTACAGTTTATTTCTCTATTAAAAGCAGCTGCAGACAGAGCTACTTTGYCTTTAAATATCTGCTGCTCATTTCCACTGTCCTTTCTAGTATGTTTGTACATGTATCATGTAGATCATGTAGATAAATCAGACATGCTTATAAATGTAAAAAAAAAAATCAGAAAATACATTGCTGGAATGTCAAGGTACCATATGTTATCTCTRTGCAGATGTACAGATATAAATTCAGATCAGATGCACAAGGCCTTGTGGTCATTTCTTCACTAAAGATCATTATGATCATTACCATTGCACTTGCACTTCTTTTCTTCAGTCTAAATAACCTCAGCTATTTCTATTTTTCCTCAGAAGTCAGATTTTGAAATTTCTGAGGCATYATAGTTGTCTTGTTCTGGCCATTGCTCAGCAGCTCTGCAACTTTTCTGCACACAGCTGCGACATGTCAGCCAGCCTAAGACAGTGCTGGATAAGATATAAGGATTATTTTTTCCGTTCCTTGATGCCGATTTCATGCTCACTGTTGGACTTTTATTTTCAGCACCAGAGTGGCATTGCTGATTCCTACTGAATTTCACTGTACTAAAATCAGCTAACATAGCCATTTCCATGCTACAGTTGCTCAATTGTTTCCTGCCTTGTACTTATACAGTCCGCCTACCTTCTTGCTTGTTTTAACTAAGTAGCATTCTACCTTCAATCTGTTAAGATCATTTTTCTTTAAATTCCTTACAATCCTTCCCAATCTGGTGCCATTTTTCAAATTAATGATTAATTAATAGCATATTCTCTTTTCCATTCTTCAGTAATAACAACAACGAGTAGTACCAGTMGTGGATAGTTTTTTCATTTCATATAGCCTCTTTTCCTTGTGATAACAATCTACTCTGTGAATCCAGGTTTCCAGCTGGATTTCTCTGACAGTAGCAATTTAATCTGTAAAATTTCCCTTGAGCACATAAGAGATAATCAGGAGATAGCAACAAAAGCTTTTGCTTTTTTTTCTCCTTATAATGAGTGATCACTAGCTACAATAAAATAAGGTCATATTCACTGTTTTTAATATTTTTAAAAAGAATTAATATTTGTGCCATCTGCCACACCAATTTTCTGCCATTTCTGCCTCATTAAAAAAAGAAAAAAAAAGACATAATCACTATACTTTAGGGTGTTTTGGAAGCTTCTGTGTTTTGGAAGCCCATGACAGAATATATACAGTCAAAGAGAAGAAACTGAATTTAAACTGCAGTTACAGTATATAAAAAAGAAATCCACAGCATTCATTTGTGCATCTGATGTTTCCGTGTTTCCACGTGATTCTCTGCCATCCACCTCCCTTCAAGTAAGGATCTGAAATACAACTTTAAAGSGAGAGGTGAGAATAGACTTATTCCAATCCAATTCTCTTTGACCAGAGGAGAAGTCTTTAAAAATCAACGAAACTGAGCAGAGAGGGAAGCATATCCTACCCTACACTTAACAGCTGACTAGCCAGGAGCCCATGAGATGAAAAAACATGCTGGTGTGTGGGCAGACTATGGATAGCCCCCAGCTGAATGGCCCGCGGTGCCCGCTCCTGCACTCCCTTGGCAGCGGGTCRTTTGCTGGACGATGCCCCGATGCTCTGGTTATCTGAGCACGGGGAAGGGCTGCTCCCTCCGAGACGGTCACCAGCTGGTGCTCGTGGGACTCGGGGGAAGGATGGGCTCACGCGCCTGTTGCATGCGCTTGCATTAAGGATCTGCTGGAGTTTTAATCACAGGGGATTTTAATTATGCGGATTCCAAGAGCACCTTTTTTTAACCTTTAGTTTTTAGCTAAATTAGGTTTAATTTTTCTAAGCCCTTTGTAAGCATCTATGAAAGAGAAATCTATGAAAGCATCACACTACACTTTTATATGTGCTGATCTGGGCCACTCACTGTTTCATTTAAAAACACCTTTCAGAGTTGGTTATTTGCAAGGTTCTGGCCACACTGAACAAAATATTAAAATCAATTTTTTTCCTGGASAGGATTTTACCTTCCCACAAAGAGATGCAAGTAAGAGTTACCCAGCACCTCTCACGTTTAGACTCTAAAATTATTTATTTTTTCTCAGTRAAAATCAGCAAAAAATATTACTTTTCATGAAGTATTTTGACATTTCTTGTACCTTTCTTGTACATAGGTAGTAATGCAGACAAATGCACAGATTTCTATATGGATTATTAATATAATAGCCCCATAWTAATCAACAAACCAGTGTTATAACAACACTAATTTGATGCACTGTACCAGTGATCAGCATATCTCTGGAACTATGTGTAATGATATGAAACACTATTTCAATTATTTCTATATTATCATCTTAAGTATTGTGTTTTTTTCTTTTTCTTATAGTGTTAAACTTTGTCTAAATAATGAATCCCAAAGCTGGAAAGATACGGGCTCCTCTGCTGATTTTTGGATAACAGGAAAAGAGCTAAAATTCAAGGCAAGACAAGCAGAAAAATAAACTCTGGGGAACAATTGTGAACCCAAAACACTCTGCCCTGAGATCTGAAGTGACCATTAAAGGAGTAAAGTGGGATCCAGTATAGCCCTTCTTATATTGCTGCCTTAACTAGTTAAAACAGCTTTGTAAAACAAAATTATATACAGCCGTATCATTAAAACAGTCGAGATCAGGTGTAAGCACCCTTACTCCTGAAAAGGCCTCTGCTTGTTCACTAGTAAACAATCCTTAACTGTTAATATTAGTCAAACGAACCTGTGATGTAAACACACAAAACTTGTCTGATCAAAGGTCCTGGTGGTACCTAGGGATATTTTTAAGCCATCTTTGTAAGAAACAAGCTTGTGTTAGGCATCAGCAAAGCTAATTAAGACGATACAAAATAAGTAAGATGTTTTTCTAATTTTCATTATGAAAAAAATGCAAGACAGAAGTAGACACTAAAACAGTAATTATATACAGCAAATTGTTCAAATCAGTCAACAGCAGCAAAAATAATAACATTCCAACAGCCATTACATATGGTGTAGCCCTTAAAATGCACACATGTCTCCAATGTGGT
Source organism: Eudromia elegans (assembly GCA_003342815.1). Taxonomy (NCBI): domain Eukaryota; kingdom Metazoa; phylum Chordata; class Aves; order Tinamiformes; family Tinamidae; genus Eudromia; species Eudromia elegans. Next base: position 1,988,975 of record PTEX01000039.1, on the reverse strand, counting down.
TTTCAGCTGCACACCTAAGCAGTAGATTATATTCATCCTGCATCTTCTACCACTGTGGTCCTTGATTTACTTACTAATTGTTTCAGATCATTGTGCAGATTCATACAAATAACTTTAAAAAAAAAAAGCTACTAAAAGTAATCCTTCTTTTTTCTGTGGAGTAATAGCAATAACTTTAACATTATAAACCCACAGTCCTGATCAGAAACAGGCACCGAGAATATAAATGCACTAAAGGGATGAGGGAWCAGATTCCTCATTTGATGATAAAACATGCATGATATTATTCCTAGACAGTATAACAAGGTAATGGACTTCAGGGTGAGAGGCTTTTCTTTCTTCAGTGCTAAAAAAAATAGTTATTTTTTAATAAATATTTCCATTAGCTTTGTTTATTTTCTTTCCTCTCAATCCTAGCTGGTTGATCTCATAATAACTAAGAATTCCTAAGACGAGATCAGCATGTTGTATCGGACAGATATCTGCTTGCTTTCAGATGTTTCTACTCACATTCTGTGGAAAAGAGCACATGTGATCCAACCCAGGGTCTGGGGAGGYATAGAGACAAATTACAAGCATTCAAAGTACTGTTTCTTGTAATAAACAAAGCCTGGATGATATTTAACATAGCTCTTGTATATATGGATGAGATAGGGTTGTCTTTGTGGTAGGAAGTAGTCTGATTTTAGTCCATCAAATAAAATGCAATTTGCACTCCAGGGAGCAAAAATGGGAAAGCAATGCAGGAGTGGCATTATAGGCAATCACTGAGCTGGGAGGGACTTGCCATTTCCATCCTTCAGCATTGGTCTGGATTGAGTTAGTTATTCTTAGACTGACTCGGGTAGATTAATATCTCCTAAGATGACAATTCCACAACTCCCTTTGGCARCTTTTGCTAATTTCTTTCTTTTTAATATAAACTCCTTACTGACTGTTTTCCTTGAATTACTCAATTCCATCTCCTCTGCAGCATTTCTATTATTTATTAATGTATTATAGCAAATGTCTCYTTTTTTCCTTACTTGGTATTCTTTTTCTTCCCATGTTTATTTCAAGTTTCTTGTTTGGCAACATCGCTTTCTTTTCCTTAACCTTTTCCAACCTCTCTATTCATTATTTGCACCTTTGAGCCGATTCCCCAAAGCCCCTGTACATTCCTGTGGGAAATTCCCTCTGCTGGGCTGCTGGATTCACGTCACCAGGGGACAGTGTCTAACGTTACTGCTTGATGGCAACACAAGGAAGCTCTTTTACAAGCAAACTGCTGCTCAACCCTGCTACAACAAGTGGRAAAAAAAATAGCCTTTCATCTGGTTAAGTGGAATAAAATGCCAGCCCCAGTGTAAGCAACGTTCATGCTGTTAGCCCCAAGTAAATCACAGTCGGTAGCACTTGGGGTGATGGTGACCAGAAAGACCTGCTGGAAGCACATTCCTTGTTCCTCCCGACGCTCTGACAGACAAGCTGCAGCATGGGGGAGATTTTGCCTCTGCCTGGAAGCTGTCACTGCCACTGCACAGTATTAGAAAAAAGCATCTATTTCCCCCCGGCCATGGCAGCACGCTGCCAACGGCACAGGCTTCAGACAGGACCTCAGACTCCGGCTTCCGACACCTGATAKGCAGACAGTTTTCCCCTAGACTTCAATTTTCTGCTTTCCTAGGAAAATGCTGGCACAGGTCCAGTCAGACTGGACTGGCACTTAGGAGCAGTAACATCTTAATCCAACACAGCTAAGCCCCCAGTGATTCATTTCTCATAGCCCTGAGCAAAATCAAATAGAACAGTTTCACACATGATAATTTTCTTCATATCAGAATATGACTAAGATGGTATTGAGTTTTCACTCTCTTTGTAATAGGCTTTGCTGCACTTTACTAATGCTTAAGCTATATTCTCGCTAGAGCTCAGCAGAAAGCACAGAAATGCTGAAATTAGTCAATGTTCACAAATAATTGTGTTTAAATCTGTATGATGCTCCTTAGAGAGGATAACGGCRTGACTTCTGCCTCTCTAGACTCTGGCAGCTGAAGTAAAAGAAAACAGATGTATTTTCTTGCAGGACAAAATACAGTTGTGGGTGTGTATGGTTTTGGGTTGCTCTCGAGGCCCAGCTCTGTCTCCAGAGATGCCTTTGCTCCAGAGTAGGGCATTCGGAGGTGAATTGGGATGCTGAGTAAGACTCTGAGTTGTGTTTCGAGCTCTGATGCTTTGGTTCATGACAGCTGGCTAGACGGAGCRAACGGGACACCCTGATTAGGCTTCCAAGGAGGGCAGGAGGCTTCTCGTAAAACCACGGGAGCCCTAGAACCAGATTTATAAACAGCAGGGTGAGCAAAGTGAGTACCTAATTAAGCAGCCACTCAATTAAGCAAGCAACTGCTGCCTTCAGCACATTGCTGCTCAACTGCAGAACCTTTTGCACCAATTTAGGCATAACTTGCCCAAGTAGAAGTTGTTTCCCCTTTCCTCTGTTGGTGTTGCTTTGTCTCTCACTGAGCAAATTTGTAGGCCAGACCAACATTTTCCTGGGTCTAATAGCTGAAGACCAGGAGAAAAGGTATAGTTCTACATTTCTGGTTCTTTGAGGAAGTCTCATACCTTTTAGGGAATAAAAAAAAAAAAAAACCAAAAAAGCTCAAAAAAAACCCCCACTCTTTGTTTTTTCTGAAAAGTTCTATGAAGAACTGTTGAGGATCCGTAAAGACTACATCTGACCCTCTTATAGTAAATCCAAGATTCCTTTATTCACTTGCTTCTCAAACTGCCAGTTGAAACCATTTTTCTTTACAATAGAAGACTTTTCACTTTGAATATTTATGCACCTATTATGAATCCAAGAATAGCTTCTCCTTAAAGGAATGCATTCTTCATTATCAGTTACAATTGGCAATAGTAGGGAAAACTACATTATCAGTATTGCATCTGGCCAGAAATGGTGAAGATCTAAAGGGTCAGAAAACTTTAAAATTTGAAACAAAAGTTCAGGTACATCTGTGTGAAGCTGATTAATGTGTGCAGTTTGGCTTTGCATCATACATGCAGTGTTTGATTGACATACTATTGCAAGGAAACCCCACAACCCATGAAAAACACCTTACAAGTAAATTACAAATAAATGTCTGCAATGTCAGTAATACTTTGACACAGTGATTTATTAATTAATCATAATGAAATTAGTCAATTAATGTAAGGAATTCCACGTGTTTAGCATATCTTTAGYGAGTGATTACTGTATTTTAGCCATGATGCTGATAAAGTATTTATTCAATTTCAGTCTCTTTCAGTTACRGTAGCTAGTACAGATCCGATACCTTGTTTGCCTCGTGTGTAAACCCACAGAAGAGCAAGAGCTGGGATCAGCTCGGGGAGCAGGCTGCTGCACCCTGGAGCCTCCAGATTCTGTGTCTTTCTGCTGAGCAGAACTCGCACTATCTAAATGGGCATTTGAACGTCTGTGCATGGGAATATCAGCCAGGTAGGGGGTTGGCAGCCTAAGAGTGTGCCATGACACTGACAAGGGAGCTTTGATACGCTAATAACATTTATTAAAGCGGTGCAGGTCTGAAATCACATCMACCTTTAGCACTTAAATATCTTTCTGTGATGAGGTGGGAAGTTCCTCCYCCACTTCAGAGCCTGAGTGCTAAATTCTCCTGTAGTCCTGGCCTCTTTTATACTATATTAGAGAAATATTTCGGATTTGGAGTAGAGAATGAGAGACTGAGCAGCTGCTTTTCTAATAGTTTCAAGACGATTCATTGAGGGCCTGAGTTTGCTGGCCCACAGCTGGGTCCTGCYAGCTCATTTACATTGCTTGTTGTACTGATATAACCTGCTACGGTATCAGCCCCTGAGCTCACAGTGGGTGTGTTGAATGTGCAGGGTATCAGACTAGCATTTACTTCTGGCTATTCATCTGATTTATACATTTAGGATTGGAGCATTGGAGTAGAATGTAAACATGTTAGTGATAATCATAGTATAAACATACTTTTCAGACAACTAATAAAAGCTAATATATTTTACAACTGCAGACCATCTTGTATGTATYATAACCATCAATGTTCAACAAAACTAGTAAATTAAACAATGCAAAACATCCTAAATACCCAAACTTCTTATCTTTTAAAGCATATATCTATTTTAATGCAAAAAAAAAGAAGTAAATTTCATTTAAAGGAAAAAGCAATGTATGTGACTTGCTACCTTGATTTTGTTTTATTGACTGTAATACACTTTCTAAATTCAAAACAMCAAAATAACTCCTAATTATTAGTCCAAACTGCTAGTTGCTTTGCTAGCCCATGAGAGATATATTACAAGATCTCCTTTTAGGCTTTTCAACCCATTTTAACTTCAAAAATTTAGGTGGGTCACAGTTTTTCTTAAATCAAGCCTCTTACCGTGTTCACACACTCCACCTCTTCTAGCAGCCATCCTCATCCTAGCGGAGTCCTCTGGAAACACCTCGCTTACCTTTACACATACCTCTTATGGCAGCACCCAGGTACGCTTGGCCTTCAGCCTCGCAACCTACAAGCCTCTCCTAGCTCAGACTTCAAACCAAACTAAGCCAGATCTCCRTGAACATTTGCCAGTGAATACTGCTTCAAGAAAACACGCACTGATTGCTTTCTTAGGGGGATATTCACAATGTATAAAAATGTATGTACATTTTTTCATTAGGGGCCAAATTGTCCCCAGCCTTGATCCAGTTGATGTAGAGGTGTATGAAATAAAAGGGGACTTTTGCAACCAATTTGCACAACTGTGACAGAAGAGCTCACTGGATGAGCTTTGGTAGATGAGCTGGAATGAGGTACCGTAGGATCTTTCTTAACACAGAGTGGATAAGGAAACAGACAGCAGGCAGGTAGAGCTGCAATTTTCCTGTCTGTGCCGGGGAAAAAAAAATCACTACTTTTTAAGGGCTTCATCAAATGTCTGCTCTGCATAACAAGGGAATGATAGAGAATTATTGTTTCAGATGTGAGGGCAGAACTAAGTCTTTTGCCCAAGGATAGAATGAATAGAGTTTTACTCCAGGCTGAGCCTAAAGGCATACTTTGTCCCTTATTTGTTGTATATTTGACTTCTTTTTTTCAAATATATTCTAAAAAGAAAAAAAAATATTTTCCCCCCCACTTTATCTAACCCCTCGGGGATTTTTCTGCTGAACCTCATTCTTTGTTCATTTCAGAAATGCAATAAATACTCTAAGTTAATGCATTAAATATGAAAAGACTACTGAAGGGGCCCAACTTATAAATGATTCAAAGGCTGTATGCTGGAAAGCATCTATCTGAAAACATTTATTATTAATTTCACAGTTTAGATGAAGTTCCTATAGGGCAGTCATTTATTAAATATTGACTTGTGTTAAGTCCACCAAATRTATTTATCTGTACAACATCATGCATAACCAAATAGCAGTTAAATATCAAAATGTTCTAATCACTGATTTAGATAATGAATGGAAGTGCTTGTTTTGCTAAGGTACCGGGCCTAACGGAGGCATTCAGTTGAGCAGCAGCCAGTGCATCACTAAAGCAAAGAGTGACTGAGAATTAGAACAACAAGCATTAAAACAAACACAGGGMAAAATTATTACGTTAAATATTATAAATATTAATTGAAGGAAAAAACAAATATGTTTATCAAAAACATATCATCATTAAAAGAGAAAAACTGCTTTGTGTGCAAGGACTGAAAGAAAAAAAAAAGACTCAGCTGAAAGAAAAGTATTGGTGGCACCTGGAAGTAACGGCAGCTTCCTGAAAGGTGTACTTGAAAGTGCTCTACTGCCTGATGGAGCGTTAGCTCCTTCCTAGACGCCAGTTCTTCTTAGACTCAACAGATGGTTTATTTATTGACGCAGTTCAAACAGGCAACAGTTGTGCAACTGAGCCCAGTCAAATGAATGTAAAGAATGAACGTGAAGGATTTTTTTCCCTTCAGCAATTGGGTCATTTGGCATTATTTGGTTGGGTGTTGAGCTGGAAGGATTGCTACTGCTGGATCTATTTAAGATGATCCAGATCCTTATTACAACTTCTCARCCTGCCCAGCCATGCTGTTGATGCACTGAGATCACTGTGACTGTAAGGAAAAAAAGAAAGAAAAAAAGAGGAAAATATCCAGAAAGGAGATCAATTTGAAGAAAGTATTTTCTCTCAATCTGTTCCACTTCTCTTAGTATTGGCATTTGGGGACTCTGGTTTTTGTTTTTTTTGGTGTTTTTTTTATTTTATGGGCAGACTGCTCAATGGCCAACCAGTTCTTCCGCAGGACTAAAAATACCCAAAGTTTATCACATCTCATTAAGCCCGAATTTATCCGAATAAAATCACTGTTAGTGGTACTAAGAATAAGTAAGCCTATTCAGAAATCATCCTCACAGAGGAGTTTTCCTAAAGCATCAACAAAATRTTCAAAGTAAATCTTCTCTAGTAAATAGTGATTCAGCATCAGTGCTTTCCCCTGTCACTGAACTGTGAGAACGTAGATTTAACCATGTCCAGTGTTTTCAACACTGCAGGGAACTAACCATATAGACAAGCCTAAATTAAAATGTAATCGATATACAGTAATAAAATACGCTTAACTGTTTTTTAGCTTTTCTACTTAGTTAGCTTTTCAACTTAGTCATGAGGGGAAAAAATTAAGCAGCTAAATATTAATRCTGACATAATAGACTCCAGTCTGATCTCATTTACATTGACAAGAATTAAAGATATTGCTATCCCATATTAGAAGTCCAGATAAAACCAGAGAATCCTTTATGGATTTACAATAACCTAAATGAAATCAGAACTTAACAGCTTACATTTCCACTCAGTACTCACTGTACACATGCATATTTCATGATCACTTCTACTAGCTCATCGGCTATTTTCCCCTTTGCTGTGAGCTACTGCACTGCATATTTCTAATGTAAAACACTTTTCAATCTCCTGTTGAGGMCTGATTAAAGACAAGCCTGTTGGATCTATAAACAAGCGCTGAGTGACATAAGACCTGTGTGCTCAGCTTGAAGTTGTTCTGATGAAAGGAATAAACTCTTGTTGAGTGACTGGCATGTGAACAGCTAAGCTCAACCTTAGGCACGGTTGGCTTTGTCAGCAAAGGCACCCTTCCTCTTTTCATCCTTCCCCCCTCCATCTGCCACAAGAGAGTGAGGTTTGCATCATAYTGAGGTCTGATCAAACAAACCAAGAGGTGTCAAGAGCTGGCCAGGACTCTTCTAAGTGACGAATCTACTGATAATTATCAAATAGTTTCTAGCATTCAGGAAGTGCTGGATTGAACCCATCTATCATGTTACGGCATCTAGCAGTTATCTCCTATCGGATTCCTCGGTACTGAGCGAGCACTGCTTTAAGTGACAGAACATTGAAAGGGCTGTAAAATTGATCCAGCTGAGAAGATAACAGATTCTTTCCCAGTTCACAGCTCCACATCAGACTGAAGTACCTTTTGATGCTTGCAGGTGATAAAGGAGGAAGTGATGGCCAAGACATATAAGCTGTAAAAATGCAGGAAGTTGTAGTTAAAAAAAAAAATTTTTTTTAAAAAAAGCTGGAGTCTAAGAAGCTTAGATCTCATGGGTGGTGTTATTGTTTATGGTTACGATTTGCTAATTGAGAGCTCAGCATCTCTACTAAAGAAATTGACCAGCTGTGAAATCCATAATTTGCAGAGTTCTGAACCAAGGGCATACTGAAGAGTTTATGGTGGAGAAGGCATTCACCTTTCTCATACTCACACAAGAAATGTTGGCTATGGAAGCAACTTCCTCCTTCAAAATGTTCTAGAGTTTGTATTTCCTCATTTTCAAATTTTAGTGATCACATGAAGTGCTTGGTTTTGTCATAAGTCTTTGAGGGACAATACATCTTCAATGACTTATTTTTTGCAAAATTTATACCATGTTTTCCAGAGAAATCTGTTTWAAATTTTCTTCCTCATTTTTATGTGCAAGATTTCTGTCAACTCTGGGGAATGTCTGTTCTTTTCCACTTATTGCCTCTCCAAGGAAAGTTTCTGAGGGACCACGAGACTGCAATTTGGAGAAAATGATCCATGAACATGTTTCAGAATTCCCACCATTTGGCTCAGGAAAAGAGTCAAATCTAAGGCTGTACAGAGTTGCAAAACTGGCTGTGACGGGCAAAAAACTGCCCATGATGTGGGCTAATAGAAATAAATAGAAATAAATGAAGCATGGTGAGATAAAATGTCTAGAGACAACCAAAGAAAATGCACTAGCTGTGAGTCCTTCCCAGTACGTCAAGGAAGTAGCATGTTGGTGCTATTTTCTATGATCACCTCTGGTATGACGACTAGGCCAGCCAACCTTATGTCCTCTGTTGTGACAACTTTTTGATTCTTTCAATAGTTGCAATTACTTTGGCACTGTGAAATGGTGGAAATGTGTTCATAAATAAAATCACGTCTCTCCTGACCGTGAAAATAATTTTGTCTTTGAGACATTTTCTGCAGAATTCCTCAAGGATCTGATTTGCTCTTCCTCCACAGATGCTGGAAAACTCATTCCACCGTCTTGGTAGAAGTGGGAATCAATGGAAATTATTACAATTGTGATGTTGTTACTATCATAACAGTAAAGAATAACTTCTTACAGTTATGAAGTACATTGCAAAAGCAGAAAAAGATTGCAGAAAGGGAAGAGGACTATAAGAGATAAAATAAAATAGAGCATAACTGTTTGCWGATATTCAGGTCTAGCTAAAAGGAAATATATGGTTCAGAATGAAAGTCTGCTTCTATCAAAGGCAACTTTCCAAATGTATGTAGGAATTGTTCAGCTGACTTATGGGAGTATTGTGGTGTTGGAAAGACATCACACAACTTGAGGAAGCCTAATATTTATAGTGTTATTTGTTGAATCAAAGGTAATACATTCACATAAGTGTTTTTTTCCTTGTGGTACGTTGGAGGATTCTTAACAATAGAACTACCACTAGAGAAAGAGTCACAAAGTAGGATTTGGAAAGGGTTTTGGGGAGTTCTGGATTCAAAAATTGGTCTTGTCCTTACACTTTTTTTTTTATAATATGTTTATATGATTTTTTGGTATCATATCATTTCTATTACTCAGGTCTTACCTTATATGAATATTAAAGCACATTAAACTTTCTAAAAGAGTTTCAAACATGTCCTGCCCCATAAGACTGTTCGAGAAATACATTTATTGCATCTGTGCATCTTGCACAAGAGAAGATATTTGCTTTTAATGTTTTCTCCAATGTTAACCTTCTTATCAATCCTGGTACTTATTTTTCTTTCTTTTATCTTATTTTAGGAGGCTTCAGACTTTCTGTTAAGCCAGAATTTCAATATTGTGGCATTTGGAATGATAACAGCTGGCTGTTTCTGAACTTTTAGTTTGTAAAATGCAAGCTCAGTTGCTGCTAGCAAAGACCAAAATTAAAAAGTGTCTTACTCWGTATATATTAAACTCATCAATAGCTCTCATCTTCTGCTTCTTTCCTCTATCAGGAAACATTGTWGATCGAAAGAGTTATAGAAATGAAAGATAATTATCATTTTTAATTAAGATTTTATGTAATTATGCTTGAAATCTTTCCTTCTCTTACTTGCATGCCGTATGCATACCACAGTGAAATAAAATAATATATGGTTTGTCTATGCTTCTACAAMAGGATTCCCTCCAAAACTGTCTAAAACCAATTAGCTCTGTCTCTCTGCCTGCAGCATGAATGCCAATACGTATTGTAAATCTTCCTAGTTCTCTYATTTTCTTTGGCTGCTTAAATTGTTTTGAGGCAGAATAGCATCCTGTGCACTTTTGCAATTATAATATTTTTCTTAATGGGAAAGAATATACTTTTATATTTTATTTTGTTGTTTTTTTTCTCAACAACTGCTGATTTTTTAAGAAAAACTTTATGCTCTTTAAAGTAGTCACACATTCTCCCACYTGAAGACATTTCTATTAAAAACAGCTGATGCCAGCATATTTGTTATGTACATCATTTGCAAAACATCATCCTGTTTTGACTCTACAGAAATTGTGAAAAGGGTTGCTGTAGGTTGAAATAACATTAATCTACTTTCTACAAACAGATTTAACACTCATTGGCATTAGTCAGAGAGACAGCAAAAAAGTGTGTATAATTCTAGAGTAAGCAGTCCGCATTTATGACAGCTCATAATAAGGCTTGTGTTTCCTAGATGTAAAACTATACTGTATCAACCAAGCATGGGACCAGGCCTGCTCATCTTCCAGCTGTAGTATGTATAAAATTGTGCTCAGGTCTGGTCAAATATTTTACAAAATGGGAATGAAAAAAGGGCAAAAAAAAAAGATAATTATGTCTTTGGCTAACAATGTCACAGGAAGCTGAGCGCTCTGTTACCCACACACCACAAACTGGTCCTTGGAGTGGACACGTTTGTCCATGTTGCTGGGCCCAATGAGCCCAAGTTCACAACCCACCAATGCTATTAGAAAACATGGGGCATTTGGAGCTTGAAGTGCTCATGTTTTTTCTTTAGACTTCACAGGAGATCTGTTCCTAGGAACTTGGATCTTATCCATTCTTGGCATTCCTTGACAGTCTCTAATACATTTTGATTTTCTTGCAGTTTTCATCTGTATTGTGGTTGCTCCTTGTACTCTTACAAATATCATAAATATTTTTTCCACCTCAAAACACTTAAATTAGCAATTGCATGTTCCAGTGTTTCTACTGCAAATTTCAACCGTCATTTCTTGAGTTGAATATCTCTTGATGAAGCCAAAATACCACTAGTACCTCAAGCATAACACCTATGTTAGAAAAACAGCACAAAAAAAGGCAAAACTAGTGCCCAGTTGCAAAATGGCTATGAGGATGGCTGTGTACCATGGACTTGAGGTCAAAAAAACACTCTCAGCCACTACAGTAGCTGATTATTACACCTTTCAAATACAGTTTTCATGTGTCATGATTTTAAGTGTCCACTAAGGATGAATTCCAGTCCAGGAGGCTGTGAATGTATGTATAGTATTATGAGTGCAAGTACTGGAATAGACAGTTCCAAACACTTCTTTTGATTAAAGGTCAGCCTGGATAACTTTATCCAGAATAAATATCTTTTTGAAGCAGTAAACTTAYCAAAATCAATTCTACCAACTATAGACAAATGAGCTGTCAACATGCTTAAGTGTCTGAATCAAACTATGTCAAAATGATTACGTTTAATGAAATAAATGAAAGATAGATTAAGGATTTAAATGGAGTAAGAAATCAACAAATCAGTAGTTACTTATCATTGACATATTTATGTCATTTTATTGAGAAATATGAACAGATTTCAGATGGATAAAAAAGGACAAAGGGAAATTATGCACATTTCATTGTTCTTTACAACTATATTTTTAATTACAGAATGCACAGATAATATATAGCTTGACAGAACATAAKGAATTATCTGAAGCCTTTTCAGACTAATAAGAATAACTAATCTATGAATCAAAAGATAATTGAATACTCTGCAGTATTTTTCATGCTTTCAACTACTGAATCCAACTACCTCTTTAAATGAGAAAATCTCATCCAGCTGAAAACCGCTTATGTTTATTAAAAAAGAAATGAGAACACAAAAGTAACGGCTACATAGAAATTTGCATAAGTGAAAACTATCACTCTTTCATAATTGTCAAGATTAGATTTTTCTTTTTTTTACTTATATCTGTTTTCTCTTGACATTTTTCCTTTTCCTTACAATCCCAAAGAATTTCACATAGCTCACTGGGGGCAGATGTATGGTCTCAGCACATACAACTCTAGGTTCAGGTTCTTTAATTGCTCTCAGAAGAGCAATTAGCTCTATGTGCTGCCTTTTTCTCCATACATTTTTTTATTTTGAAAACTATGAAACTAGTGTGGTAATATAGAAAATATAAAATCTGATGTGGAATATCTGTAASACAAGATACTGACAAACCTCTAATGCTTAAGAAAGGAACACTTCTGACAAATCTAAGCAAGGAATATATACATATTTGTWAAGCAAATGATTTTTGATTTTACACATTATTACATTCAAGTATGTAAATCTAGTAATTACAGTAAAATRTCATTACTTAAGATAGAACTACAGAATGTTCCACCGTAAGAAATAAACTTTTTATCATTTTCCTAGTGGTAGGGCTAAGAGAGCTATACATGTGTACATATTTGTATCTGTATTTGTATGTATGTATATAATCTTACATGTTGCTCTGAAATATATTTCTGAAATATCTTTCTTTGTCAAAAGTGTCTCTTCTAAGGCAGCACTGCTCTTTTTGGTCCCAACACTTCAGACTAAATTGACACAACTTTGCTTTTATTTTTGAAAGCCTGGAAACAAAGATGTATAAACATGACAATATGGAACAAATGCCATACCGCTTACAGCCTAGAGTAGTAGTTTCTATWTTTGAGAAAAAAAGATTAGAGCTAGCTGTTCTGCTTGCATAAAATAATCAGTTTAATACATAAGCGATCTTCAACTCACCATCAGCTTCTCTGGACTACACTGCACCCTTTTGACTTTAGTAAGAGTGTATATATTTATGTGAAACACAGGATTGATCTTCTCTGTCTTTTCCTCTCTATAACTGGTAGACATTTTATACTCTTTCAGTTTGTAAGTAAACAGTCTGTTATGCTTGACTACAATGCAGTTATATAGGTGTTTATCTGCATTCTGTTACTTTTCTATTTACAAAGTGYGTTCTGACTGAATTGAATGAAATATTAAATGAATATTGAATGAAATGAAAATASCTACTGCAAAAGTTACCATAGCGTGAAACATATTATTAGAATGTGGATTTAAAGGTTAAAAAAACTCATTTCAAATTTAATTTTCAAAACAAGTCTCTAATATGGTTATTATTTTTCCCAAATTGGTAGTGATTTGAGCACCTAATCTGAGTCCTCTATAAATCTTTTGCAGGTCAGTTAGGAGCAATTTCCTAAAATGGCACTCYCAAGGGCGCAAATGGTGGTGCAGTACACTCTCTGAAATGTAGCAAGAGGTTTTCCATTCCCTCAATATGCCAGCCTGCAGGATGAACAGCAAATAAATGGCAGGCTGATGTCACACTTTTAAAGAATACAATGCATTTAAAACAGCGGCGGTGAAATCTCTCTGCACTGAAATCAATAGGAGCTCAAAGGAAATTTCAGCCTTTACAAAGAGAAGTAATCCATAGTAACCATAGCAGAGTAGTCCTCAGTAAAAGTAAAGCTAGCCATTAAAATCAAGCTGCTAGAAAGAGTGATTTTATATTATTTAAAAGCCTATTTAGGCATGGCTTTTTTGTATTATACTCTTCCTTTATGCCTATGCTATAGAATTTTGTYTGGATACAGAGCAGACAGTGTATGACTGAAGATTTCTGGCTGCTGCTTGAGTCCATTTGTCCAGTCCTCAGYCAGAGGGAGGGAAGACTCTGAGAACAGTTCTGGTGTGTTTGTACAGTTCTGCATCTGGGACCTGGGGGTGGCAGCAGGCATGGGAGGGGGCAAAAGTAAAACCAAAACAACCTACTTTTCTCTAGGGATGGAGAGTAAATTCTTAAAGGCTGCAATTCAAACTGGATTCCAGCCCTAAAGTTTGGAAATTCACCCAACTTAAAAAAATAATACATTGAATCCATAAAAAAACACTGTTGCACTGTAGATCGAAAAAAATATTTAGCAAGCATTGATCTCAGCAATTTTGTGTACCTTAATTTCTCTCTAAATCTTCTTTTTTAATGTTAATGCAGTCCTCCTTTCACCATCATTTGTACGAATTGAAATGTTGAGCTTTCTGCATTTTACAATACTGATTGCCCTCCAAAGTAACTTCCTTTCTACAGCAATTTTGTTATATACATTATTATATAAGTTGACCAGAAATGCTCAAGTCACATTTAATATGACCTCATCAGGGAATATAAATGCTCAAATATTATTGCTTTTCTTGTATTTCACACTAGGGGTTAAGTCAGATCTTGGCCATGAGCATGGACAACTCTGACCTCGGACTTGTGAGATCATAATTTGGCAGAGTGTCTTCAGTGAGCACTTAGTGTTCATAATATTTTGTTTGTTTGCAATATCAAAATTAGAGTGGGAAAGGACCTACAGTGTTAAGCTTTCTGCTGTGGAAGCAGTTTTGGTCTTTATTATAATACAAATGCAAAACATTACTGTAATACTTATTAGTGCAATTCTAAGTATGAGTTGAAGCCAAAGTTTAAGTGTACCAAATAGAAGAGCTTCGACAAATTCTCTGAGAGTTAATGCCAAGGAATTCTTTCTTAACATTCAGCATGAAACTTGCAATTTAAAAAACAATTTAATATCCTACTACTAGTGGTGATCCACTCCTCCTCTTTTTTAACCTCCTTCAAATATAGGTGAGCTCTTATAATTTCTTTCTCTCAACACCACTTCTTTTAATCCATTTTTCAAGCCTTAGAACAGTTTCTGTTGCTCTTCTCTACKCTTCTAATCTGTCAATATCTTTCTGGTACAGGGGTGCCTTGAACTGAGCAAAATTGTTCCAGATGAGGTCACAGCAAGGCTTCATAGAAAAAAATTATTATTGGCACTTCCTTGCTTGGTGATGAGATCCTTCACAGGCTGCAATTTTAAACTGTAGTGCCCATTTCAGCTGTCACATCAGCTTTCATTTTAGAGTTTATATGCAGGCTTCAAGATGCCAGAATCACCCATCTGTCATGAAAACAGGGCTGCCACATGCTAGGGGAAATTGTTCTAGACAGTAGAGCAACAGCAAAGTTAATTGGTTGCCTGTGAATGCTTCTGCACTAGCGCACAGCCRAACTCGCCAATTTGTTCCTGGGCCCTCAACCGTCTATGCTGCGTAATGGTAATAAGTGCTTGGGCTTTTTGGGGGTGTGATTGAACAAGCTACCTTCATTTGAAGGAAAACCACGTTGTGTTCTGGGGGATAATTGGCTACAAGGAACCAAACCAGGCGATATAAAGAATATTGCCAGGTTTGGCTACCTCCGCTCTCCTGTCCACGCAAGTCTTGTGCTCTGTTGCCATGTGGTGACATACCACGCTCCAGGGTGTATGAGATGTAAAGAAACAAAGTAAAGAACCAGACACTCTGCTACATCAGCTAGATGTCCACTTCTGTCCTAGGAGACAGCAGAAAGAGGCTCAGAGGAGCTCCACATCCCAGCACAGCCATGACCTTTCTGCCTAGGAAGGGGCTATCCCTGCACATTCTAGACATGAGCCACTCCCATGGAGATTTTCTCCCCAAAGACTCAYGTAGCTTCTATAGGAGTAGATTCTGTTGCTATTAATGTAGCATAAGAGATAGAAAATGTTCTTCTGACAATAACAACAGAAACWTACAGCCWACSTTCATGCATATTCTRCATGCATGTAKAATTTAAATTAAAATTTAAAYTAAACAATTWAAACAAGCAAACAAACAAGAAGCTAACTTTATGAARCTCCCTGCAGTGTCTCTATTCTACYTCTCTTCTTCTTTCATGACACTTATCTTGAGCATCTTTAACTCAGGAGCTTACCTATCTTCTTGTTTAGTGTAAATTTGCATTTTCCATTCTGATGAGATTCCATTCCCTACCCCAGCTGAAGAAGACATATATCCTCCAATATACASTTGTAGGTAACATTGTTTCATCGCTCACTACAGATGGATCCTCTTTCCACTATGCCAAGGGAGCTAAGAATATTTTGCATTCTGTGAGGAAATAAAAACATGCTGAAATGTTGAATTGTTAAGACTACGAGTCAGCAGTAAGCATCAACAATTTCCAAGTGCACATATCTCTACATGCAGTCCTGCTCTATGTAGCCCTCTTTTRTAATCCATAGAGCTCCTTCCCATTTTATCTACTACTTGATTATCATCYGATCATTTATATGTTGTATACAAATTGTAAGTAATATATATAATATCCTTTAAAATTAAAAATGGGTGCTACACGCGGACAACAGAGAATAAACTACTGAGTTATCAATCATATACAATTCAATGCACTTGCTCTGTTACTTTTATAATATCAGAACTAAATATTCTACAGGAGTTTTTCACAGCACAAACAAGAATATGAGAAGAAAATATTAACACATACCCACTAAATCATTTCCTTTCTAATTTACCCCAAATATATGATCTCAATAAAAATAGTGAAATGAAAATGCAAAGTTGATGCAAATTGTTCAGAGGAATGTCTGTCTGCACAGAAATCAAATGCATGGATGGATTTCTCACCCATCACAAGTATTACTCCAGTATTATCCAGCACATTGGATTTAAAAGGATTTGTGTGGTCAGCACTGCTTTCCCTGCTTTCAAAATGTGCTCTGTCATATCTTAGAGAAACATGATTTGAAGAACTGAGAATGCAGGGAAGAAAAAAAAAGTGTAGAAATATGTAGCTGAAAAAATCACTGCAAGTAAATTTTAGCAGAAACAATGTCAGGTATCAAATTGGAGAGAAAAATATCTTCCTCCAAGCAGTAGAAATTATATTGTTTTTATCCAGAAACAGMAATGATAATCCTGTAGTCAAAAATAAGCTGATCAAATTCAGCAGCACAATGACCAGCACATTTTTTTTTTTCTAAAATCATTCATAGAAATGATGGAGGTTTAAAATGAATATCAGGAACATCWTTCAGGCACAAAACAAATCAAATAATAGACTACATTGTATCAAATAGCCACCAATTCACGCTGAGCATGAATATGTTTTGAAAAAAGCATACAAAAGCTCCTTTTTCACCAGCTGGCTTTCTTCAGCAGAGCAGAACCCAGCAAGTAGAAAACCCACTATACCCTTCAAGCCTGGGCCTCTCTCTGCTGATGGCCTTCATGGGGACAGGATCACGAAGCAAGCAGTGAGCCCCAAAACTGTTTCTTAAAGCACCTATATCCTCTGAGGGAGACAGAGGAAATCCTAGGAGCCTTCTCTCCTCCTTTTCTCAGACACATATCAAAAATGTTTGAGATGATACCCTGTATACCACTGAAGTCTTAAAATCTGTGGTCTATTGATCTAAATGCGAGTGAATTCTTAGTTATAARGAAAAATATTCTGGAAAAGCAAAACCTGCTACGTAAGGTGTGCTTGGACCTAGTTAGCAAAAACAGTTAGTGTGAAAAGAAATGTTAATGTACAGTGCACATGACTTTACATATAATTTCGTGTCTAATCTGATATAGGAGAATTGAATAATTTACGACAATAATATATTTACTGAGTCGGCTCTTTGCATCTTCTTTATGAATTATCTGAGAAGATGAATTACTTCTTTTGAATTTGTTCACAATTTTAATATTTTACAAACTTGTGGATTATTAATTACTTGCAATTCCTTACCATGGCTGTCATTTTATACCTGAGCACAGTGACTGGCACTGTCTCATTCTTCTATCTCTGTCAATCTTCTAATCTTTATAAATTCTTCTAATCTTTGTAAACTGTTATTGGCTTTCTGTCAAGCAGATTTTGTCTAGTCACCAGAAAAAAGTCTTTTTAAGATTAAATAAATTGTGGGTGCTAGCCAGCTCAAATCTTGATTTGCTTACATACTTCAAAAACAAAAAACACATTGAAAATGGATGAAAATATAGCCAACAATTTTAGTTAGAAATTATTTTACTATTTATTCTCTTTTTTATTCCATTCAACCCAGTTCTAGTATTTGACTATTCATTGATTTTGCCTCTATATTTTTACAATTTGTAAAAGCTATATAATACTTTTTCCCCTCTTTTCTGTTGTTTTCTAAAAATGTGAGGAATCACTGGAACAAAACCACAATATTTATAACTGCCTATTTTCCTCTTGTTTGACCTTACTTACACTTACATCTCTAATCTTTGCTACAGAACTTCAGACACTGATGTAAAATAGATAGTATTTGATTAGCTATTTGCTTGAATAATTTAAAAGTCTGTATTTAGAATCTTTGCTGAAAACAGTAATTCAGACTGAATTATTGCAGTAGACAGTGCAAAAAAGTAGAAGGAAACAGATAAAACACAGAAATGCATATTCTTAAAATGTCTTAAAACTTCATTGCAGAGAAATCTCTGACCTCACAAAATATCTATATAACGAACACAAGTCAGATTCTCATAATTCATAGAATCATAGAATCACAGAACACTTAACGTTGGAAGGGACCTCTAGAGGTCATCTAGTCCAACCTCCCTGCACACGCAGGGTCACCTAGAGCACGTGGCACAGGGTGGTGTCCAAGTGGGTTCATTCATGTTTGACTCTTCTCATCTTCCCAAACACCTTGTAAGCCTGAAAAAGAAGAACTAAGCAGATGTACATGCTTAGTACCAGGTACTGGTACTACCCTTAGTACCAGGTACTGGTACTACCCTAGGTACCCAAATGATAGCCTGTTGCCACTGGAGATAACAGTAGAAAGTATCATGAAACATAAAAGGATCCTAGAATGATGTTATTCAATAAATTAAAAGWCCTATCTATATAGGTGACTGGTACTRGAAAGGCTCAATACTTTCTGGAAATTGAAAGCAGCTTTGAACCACAACTTACCTATACAGACATGTTTTATTTTAAAAGTAAATTCCTCTTGTCATACCTTTCTTCATTTATTTTCTATTTCTCTTATATAATATACCTATTATGATACCCAGTACACTTATCTGTCAGGTTGCCCCCCCTCCCCCTGTGGTCAATAACTATTTAGTGTAGCATGTGGAGTAGCTGATCTCCAATAGAACTCTCTAAAAGCTTCTGTTCAAAGGTAATTCTTAATATAATTTTTATGGGGTAAGAGCGTTATATTTCTCCTTTCTTTTTACTGCTTGGAGCATTTGTACAAAGTAGGATGACATTAGTAATATTACTTGGCATTTGTTTGTACAATATATTCCATCCAAACTATCTCAAAGACTTTATGAAAAATAGCATGATGTAGATCTGTGAGGAGAATTTAGACTTGACACTTCTTGTCTTATTCCTGCACAGTTAGACCCTTTTTTTTTCCATCGGTCCTGTAAGCTGTTGGAATTAATTATCACCATGTAAAAATAACTTATCACAGARCTGATTTCTGAGCTCGTGCAAACAGAAAAAAAAAGTCAAACTTCTATGATTCAGGTCAATTTACACCAATGGCTTGGTTGCTATATTGATTTTCCATGCTGCAGCAAATACTATTGCTTTATGAGACCTCTGAGGGAACCATCCTACTGTCTCCTTTTTCAGTATTTGCTTCATATATGGTAATATCCTTAATTTTTTAGATGGAACAGTCAATGCAATCCCCTGTCCAGATAAAGCTTTCTCCATATTATTAGATATGTACTCAACCCTATTCTTCTTTGCTATAGAAAYATAGAATAATTTAGGTTGAGTCTAGGTCCTACTCAAAGCAAAGATAGCTTCAAGGTTACTGTAAGTTGTCCTTGGCCTTCTCCAGATGAGGTCTGAATGTCTCCAAAGAARGATATTCCATCGCTTTTCCAGAAAATCTATTCCACTCTCACTGTGAAAATATTTTTGTCCTTTCCTGTACAYCTATGAGAAGTGTCTGCTTTTATCCTCTGTAACCACCACTAGAGAGTTGAAGCCAGCAGTAACATCCCCCTTAACCACCTATTCTTCAGGCTCAACAAACAGCTCTCTCAGCCTCCCTCAAGCAGGGTTGCCCTGGCCATGTTTCCCCGGCCTCCCTGCACGTCACACATKCCTGTCTCCCTAGTGCTGGGAAATCCCTAAGAGGGCACAGCACTCCTGCATAGGCTCCACATAGCTGGGTAGAGGGGAAGGACCTTTGGCTTGCTGGCTACACCTTTACTAACCCAGTCCCAATGGTGACCAGGTTTTGCTGCTACTCTTGACTCCCTTGTGCCGTGTGTTGTGCCAGGGCTCCACGTCCTTTCCCACCCAACATCTTCCCAGCCACTTGATCCCAGCCAAGGGTCCAGATGGCTGCAGCAAGTCATTCCCTCACAGATGCAAGATTGCATTTGCTGTTGTTGGGCAGCCCATTTCTCCACCTTCTTGAGGATCCTCTGAATGGCAGCCCTCCCCTACAGTGTATCTACTCTTCCTCCTACTTGGTGGGGTCCAGAGACTTGTTTGGGGTGGACTGTCTCAGTGCACATGCTGATAGTGAAGACTTTAAATKATATTGGCCACCCTTGCAACCTCTGAAAAAGACACTTGTAACCAGCTCTCCATTGTACTTGCTGACAGCCTGGAGGTCCAGCCAGTTTTTTACCCGCTTTGTAGTGAGTTTAGTGCTGGATTATAATTACTATAATTATAATTATTATTATTTTACAGCTCTATCTTTACTAAACTTGGTGGATTTTAAAAAGTAGCCAGAAAAAAATAGAATTCATGTCTAGAAGTGCTTTCGTTTACTCTTTATCTGTTTTATTTATTTATTTATTTATTTTATGAATTCTAGTTGTACAAAAATATGGGCAAAACACCTGTGAAAGAGATGCTGCTCATTTGCTGTCACAGATCAAGTACTTCCCCAAGTCCAGTCAAAGCCAAGAGATACTCTATTAGGAGAGAGCAGATGAGCAAATAAACTGCCTGGAGATATTGCCACCCATAACTCAGTTTACTTTCTATTTGCTTGCTTCACTTCCCTCTGAAGTTACAACACACATCTATTCCACTGTCCATGAGGACGGGTGATTAGGTGAAGTAATCCTCTTAAGTACCGTAGATATTTCACTTAGCTGTGCTTTGAAAAGGAGCAATGACAAATCAAACCTATTCTGTCTCTCAGAAATGATATCCCTTGTTTTTCACAGAGCGCACTTCCAATCCTGATTACAGACTTTTACACTGAGTATAAATGGCTCTGCTCTTTCCACCAGAACAAAGTGTTTTTTCTCTATTCTCTCCTAAAGGAGAAAGAAAAAAGCCTGTTTCAGTTATATTGGGTATCAAAATTACCATCAAAACATAATCAGAAACTGTATGTAATTATTTTTGCATTTGCAGATCAGTGTTTGACAGACATGCCTGAAGGCAAAATAGATTCATATCCGTAATAACATTCTAGCAGCTGAAACCTACAAACAGCTTATACAATGTTCAAATTGCTATTTCAAGAAATCAGGAAAGCTTAAAATAAATCTTTGAAAAGTAAAGCAACTGAATTAATCTCTAAGCTGTGAGAACATTTGGTAGCAGAGAAAACTGGGCAGTCATTTAACAAATCTTTTTTTAATTGCATTCACTTTTATTAGAGGAAATATTAGAAAATGAGCAAAACACAGTACAGTTATTCCAGAAGCAACACTAAAGTAAAAATAACCACATATACTTACTTAGAATAAACATGAGAGCTGAGTTATGCTATTAAAATAAGAAATGGGGACTTGATTACCACACAGYGGCATTTTATCTTTAGTACCTTTTACAAATTCAACAGGAGCGCAGGGTGCAATTATGTTGCAAACAGCCCAAAGTGTTACCTAAGATTTGGCTGTATCTTTTATGGTAGTATATCCTTTTAGCTTAATTCCCACAGATTCGGAAGTGTTTGACAGATCAGAAATGTTTCAGATTTCCCCTTATGGAAATACTTCTAAGACAAGTGATCAACGAATTCAAAGTTGAGGTATTTTTTCAGAGTCAAGAAACCAAGCATTCTGAAGAACTTAATTAAAGCTAATATGTGAATTGTTAGGTCAAGTAATACAGAAAGAGGATGTTTCCCACAGAGAACTAGTTATTTTCAGGAACAGATCGATGGCCCTACCTGTCCATAAAAAAGTTATTAATAATCTATGAGAATATAGTGCAAGAGCCCAGCAATTCCATCTTCTTTCTTTCTTTCTATTTAGCTTTCTTGCCCAGCTTCACTAGTCTGAGGAATAAAAAATCTGAGTTGAAAAGGGAAGACAAAAAAGGCAAGTGCAAAGGGAGACAGGTGCATTCATTTTCATCAGCTGAACTCAAAATCAACATGATCGCTCTGCACTTTCCAGGGAGGAGTTAATGCTGCAAGGGGGTGTGAACCTTTCCCCCCTGAACTRCAGCACAAGACACCTTTAAACAGCATGCAGCTCCCTTTAAAGACACCTTTAAAGAGCCTGTATTCCCACTGCTAGGCCACACAGGTGATCAGGAACTGGCCTAGATGTGTACACAGAATATGTAAGAGTGGCTTTGCTCTATGGACTGAAAATATCCCCATTTTCTGGCTGAAGAGGAGAGCTTGAGTCCTTCTTGACGAAACTGTGTGTGCAAGATATGTAGCCATGACAAAAACAGTATACGGCATGATATTATTGAAGGCTATGGCATGCACTTACCAGAAAGAGAATATAACCTAAAGTAGGAGACTGATCTCATTGCATTTAGAAAAGGATTTTGTCAAGTCAAAGGTAGGATTTGCTGAACACAGTGCAAGAGCAGCAAAGTTTGATTCTTATCAGAATCTGCATAAAGCTATATATCTGTTTACATTGATGGATGGAATAACAGATATTCATAGTTTCTTCTTATGTAATTACTAAATGTCTAGATTTTGCAAAGGAAGTTATGTGATGTAGAAAAGCTCTGGGTATTATTATATACACTTGGCGCTGTTGGTGTAGACGGTATATAATAAAGGAGTGTAATAAGGCTGTATAACGTACCTTTATCTAATGTTTAGTCTAATTAACCTTTAACAAATGCATTTACCACAGTTAAATAACACTGTGCAAAGATGTAATGTTCATTTGAAAGGTCCCTGCCAAATCTAGGGATGCTCCTGTACAAAATACATTGCGATTAGATTTTTCCATGGGTTATGAAAATATCTGCTTAAAGATTTTAGCAGAATTTTCAGTTTCTAAGTAGAAATATACTGTCACTTGTGTCAGCAGAGCTTAAAACATTCACAGCACATTAAAAGCATGTCTTCAAGACTTAGCATACATGACTCTCAATTAACTCCTTAGATAGTTAAAAAATTGAATTATCTCTTTGTTTAAATTCAGAAATACATTTAATTCACATTGCCAGTACAAACTCTCACTGAAGCTTTTTAGTCCATTTCAGCATTAGCAAATGTTGCTTCTTAGTATTTCAGCTTAAGGCRTTCCTGTTTTGTCTTAATTCACTGTGAATAAATTTGTTTCTGCAATTAGCATATARTCCCCAAAGCAAAAAAATACCCTAAATTATCACTATGGTGAATTTTGGGATGTAACTTAATWACTTAATCTAACTGCCAGATCTATGAACAGGAAGCTTATTTTAAGTATTAGGCAACTTCCAAGAGGGAGCTGAAACTTCCCAATGGAAATATGATGTTCTTAGTACGTTTCACTAATGAAATCCACTTTAATATATATAACACTTTATGCAACATTCAAAGATATAAAAGATAAGATAGATTGTTTTGTGGGTTTTTTTTTTATTTTTATTTTAAGTTGGTTGGAAGATATTTAACAATGAGGAATATTCAGATCATTATTTTTAACCCTTCTGAACAAGCACAGCACCTATTGTCACCCATAATGTGCCTCTTTGCAGGAACAAGCCATAAATATGGTGGGGATTAGAGTTTTCCTCAGCCTGACTGTGGTCAGATCAACAGGCCTGATTCCTCTTCACACTGTAGTTTAGTGTGAAACATATGAGTCATAATGGTGCATGAGAATCACATTTGGCCAGTATTACTCAGAGCCCTGAACCCRGCTGCTGGGTGTCCTGCATGAATAACTGCTTTGGTGGATAAGGATATGGTACCAGCAGTCTTTAGAAAATAAATCCTCCTTAAAGGACTTCACAAGTAGCTCATGAATTTAATGCTGAGTGGAGGAAAATTTTTGGAAAGGCTATGGGTGACACATGCARTGCATGTTCAGTATGCTCATAGAAGTCAGCCCTACAAGCAGGTGCTCTCTGCAGATCAATTATATATGAGACCCTCCCAAAGCACATGAATCCTAGGTAAGTCTAAAAGAAAGACAGGAAGAGAGAAATAAAGAGAGAAAGAGAGGGAGAAAGAGATAGAAAAAGGAAGAAAAAATGACAAAGAAAAAAGAAATAGAAAAGATAGTATAAATATTTGTTCTTTTCATCTAAGGTTTTTGTGATTTTTTTTTTTTTTTGTTCAGTACTTGATTAGAAAGCCATGTGCAAACTGAGTTGGTCCAAGTAATGTATTTTCAGACCCTCAATTGATATTAGATATTTGGAAGCATGTACTGCTCCTTTCTGTCTTTGTTTACCAGGAGAATATGAGCATCCCCTGCGGCCCAAGGAGACCTCAATGTATGCATGATTTAGTGCTCTCAGTACCCGGCTCCCTGAAACACAGAGGTCCTACGCTGGCCTGTGGACAGAGGTCTGCATAACTAAATATGAAAGAGCTAGTCAGATTGAAGACTTAAAGGTGTWCATTGCCATATGCTTTCTGATGTATAGAGGCCAAAAGTATTACAAAASTCTACGAGAATAATGAGAAAGTTAGATATAACCGTATTATCTTGGTTATTACATATATATATGTATATCACTAAGAGCTTCAGAAGTAACAAGCTATTAAGTGGTAGTGAAAAAAAAGCTGTCAGAGGCAAATACACCACGAGAAAAACAAATTTGTCAACATTAATCATTATGAAGATTTACTCATCACACATGTGTGGAAATTTGCAGTGTTGCTATAAATGAGACTAACTGTTTCAACTTGCACTTCTCTCGAGTGTCACAGGCAGTCACAATAACAAAYGAAACATATTATTTAAAGCGTCTTGTTGTCTAGATTTTTTGGCGAATGTAACMTCTGCAGTGATAAATGGACTCCTTCTCAGTGAGCACACAGGACAACCTCTGCTTCTCTAGTTTCTTGGAGAAGCAAAGCACTCTGCAAACCTTATCACAGGATTCCCTTGCTTCTGTCACGGCTCCAGCATTTTAATAACACATGAAACTTGATTTTTTTAAAATAATAGCATAATCTAACTTGACAGTTTCATTTCTTATGCTATAATGAAATTTACATACATTGATCCACCTCCAGGCATGGTACCATCTGCAACCCTTATTGTTAAGAGAATATTGTGGCATTAGTCACTAGACAGTTATGGAATGTATATGATCAAAATACAGAAAACAAAATTAAACAACAGATTAGTGAGAAAAATAGCTCTCTGAAGATAGAATCACCTAGACATTTAAAACAGTGATTTTTCTCATTTTATTAATCTCATTTTATTAATTTAAAACTATTCTCATTTTAAATAAAATGAGAAAACCTTTGTTTAGGTTTGCCGTAATGAATTAAATAGGTGATAATTTTGTTAATTCTTCATCTCGTAAAATTATATKAAACAGGTACTCTAAAGTCTATGCCCAGAAGCTCATGACATAATAATAAATAATAAAATCAAACAATCATGTTAGCTGATTCTGTAAAAAGTGAGGTTTTCCTCCCTTCTAATAATAATAGTAATCTAAATGGTACCATTATCTGTATACAGTTTTACTTCATTTTGTATTCTCTTGTCTTTTCTATTATAGATAATTTTTTTCATCTCCTCCCTCATGCAGATTTTCTTTTCAGCATCTCTTAAAAAGTATTCTTAGTTCTCACCTCTGATGCCATTTTCACTTTTTTAATACGCCCTTTTTTGGGATCAGACACAAAAACAGTATTTTGAGTACAATTTACCTATGCTTTTTTTATAAGAARATGACAAACTTTCACTATTTTCCARCCCATTTCATCCTCTAGCCATTCCAGCAATTTCTTTGCTTTCCAACTGATGCTGCATGCTAAACTGCAGTTCTCACTGAGCTCTCCATAATGACATCAAGTCTTTACTCTTGATGTTTCCAATTAATTTTGAATGAGATGATGATCATGAGCAGTTCAAATGAATATTGCAACATGTATTGTCAACTTYGACTTCCTCTGTGTTTGCTGTTCATTCACCTTGTTTGATTAGCTTCCACTAACTGGTAGATATATTYCCTGGACTTTTGTAACATGTATATWATTGTGAGCTCTAAATTTGTCACAAAGAAAATCACTTTTTTTTTTCCAAAGAATACATAATACACAAAGCACTATCAGCTATATTAAATATAACAGCTGTTGCAATAGAGAGGTTTCTGGTGGTCCATTTTCTTTTTAAAGTGACTAGAACACATCCTGATTTTGAGAGAGTTCTTTTCCACGTTTCAATTTTAATTAATATGATCTTCCACTTAAAAAAAAATGTATACAGTAAAATATGTGTTCATTTTGCTTAAATCTAAAAATATCAGAGATATTAGTTCACTGTTTGCCAAAAAACCTAGACAACAAAATTTTTCTTCAGATTCTTCTTGTAGAAAGGCATGTGCTGTCACTTCATTTTCTATTTCCCTCCAATGCTGTGCAAAAGCTTAAATATCTTTATTTCCAATTCATATTATTTTACTGTGAATACAACACCAAAATACAATATAGAAATAATCRCACTGCCAGAGTATACTCTAATAGCCTGTAACGTATACAGATTCTTCTAATGGTTCAGGTTTGAAATGAAATAATTTGTCTAGACTAATCAGCTCATCATAGTATCATAATAGAAAACTCAAGTGGTCTCTGTAGCCCTGAATTCCAGCTTTGCATGAATGTGATAAATATAGCAGTTCTGCAAGGTTGCACATCAATAGGGATGTCACTGCAATGCTTCTTTTTTAAACTGAGCAATTATGATATACACACATTCAGCAAATACTAAACTCACCTTGATCTTCAGCTCATATGTCATAACTGGGGAAATATTCATCTGGCTAATATGATTCCTATCTCWTTTACTAATGCTTACATATTTTTTATTACTTTACATTTTATGTCAGTTAGAAATTAATTTGTCTTTGTTCTGAGAGCTGCAAGATTAGCTGTGTTTTGTCTTTCAGATTCTACAAAAAATTGTCCATTTCGCTTAGATATTAAAGAAAAGCAAAAGAAGCTATAAGATTTTCCTCATGAGATGCAATATTAAAAAACGAAAGTCATGCTAGCAGATCCATTGAGTTGAAAGGTGCTATGTCATGTTATTGCAGACATGGTGTTATATAGGTACTCCTCAAAGAAATATAAAACTTGCTGAGAACAGTGTTTTCCTTGCAATCCAGAATGTCAAAGTTTTTGTTGAAACCTTTGAGGGAAAAAAGTACAATTCTGCCCAGTCAAAACAGAGTAGGGACCAAAGGTGATGCCCTTAATCCATACGGATTAGTCCTCTGAAAAAGCAAGCTCTCCAAAGCCTTAAGAAGAGTAACYGTACAAGTAACCTGTAATGGCAAAATACTTCAACTATCAGAATGTTCCACTTCCAGGGAGCCTTACAAGAAATTGTGAAGAAATAAAAGAAAAATGTCACCATCATTCCTCCATGCAATGTATACGACAGGATATTACCTTTATCCTTATTACCTAAAGCACAGTCAGAGAGARAGTCAGTTTTTCAAAATATTTCATATTTGTCAGTTCTAACCAGTACCTGCTATGTAGTCACAATAATAAAATGCAGCAGAAGATGCACTGATTTCCACAGCTTTCCTTGTCTCTTAATGAGGCTTTCAAAGACATCCACTGAATTATAGCATTAATATGAGGGGCAGAGCAGAAATAATAACTATTTCTTATAATTCCTGCATAACTCACCAAGTAAAGTAAAACAATAAGTCAATATTTCCAAGGTGGTAACATGATCTAGACACTGTTTTTCTAGATGGTTAAAGATTACCAAGTTACCCATATAAGCACTGACASATAAACCAAAATATTAGAAATAAAGTCACATTTTATATTTGATTTTTATTTAGTCTTCTTCAAAACCACAGTCACCAAGAAGGTGAATACATTGGGGGAAGGATGAAGTAAATCTCTTTTTATTCAAATATCAGTGCTTAAAAMCAAGCTTCTCCTCCAAGAAGATGAATATTAATGGTAAGATTAGCTTTTTTAAAAGTGGCAGACACAGACTTGCTCTAAAAAAATGCCTATTCACCTTTAYCGATTGCTAATCAGTCCTAACTCTTATATACATGTATATATGTAATATCTAGTAAGATCTTGATCATAGACTCAGGCAATTAGCAGTTTTAGAGTTTCTTTTGTAAGAAGAGGTATTATTTAATATTTTTATTTTAGGATTYGTGAACACAGATCTGGCTATAAAATTGGGGTAGAGATTTCATATTCCTAGCCAGAGCACTATCTTTTTGAAGTCTTTGGAGATCGCACATGTCATACCTGCTATATAAATCAGGAAACATGAAAATACAAACAGGTCATTTATTGTCTTACTAGATTTAATAAAGGTAATAATATCTCTTTAATATGTGATTTGACAAGTCCATTTCTAATTAATCCACTAATGGTTTTGCAGTTTTGCCATCAGAATGCAGTTTTTTGTCCCCTTAATCCCAAATGCTCTTCTTTCTCCAAAGTTATACAGTCCTCTTCCCTCTCCTCAAGGTCTTGACCCAAAGAGCAATTAAAATTTTGTTTTCTGAGCCTACAAGTCCCCAAAGGTCCTTGGCTTTTAGTGTTAAATTCCTGGTCTGGCTCAGGCAGAATATTTACACTCCAGCTTTTCTTTCAAGTCCTCAGCAGCAGAATCTGAGAGACCTTAATCTTTTTTTAATTTCTCTGTGGAGAAGAACGTGTCATCCTTTGATCATACCTCTGGGAGGCACAAGATTCTTGATARGATCTCCTATTCACAAAAACGTCCATGCTCTCTCAAATGATTGCCTGGTGCAGAAGAAAGATTTATGAGGAAATGATACCTCCCTTAATCCTTCTTTGAATGCCCCACCCSACAATCAAAACTAAACGTATGGCTCATTTAGCTGTAATATCTGCCTTCTAGCTCTCATTTCTTCATTACTGCATAACTGCATTACTGYATTCCCTCAATATTTTCTCCCACCACCACCCCAAATGTTATCTGCAATGAAGAATGCTTTAGCTTGTGACTCTTATGTTCATATATATGTTTGTCATACTTGTTCAGAGCTAAGTATAGCATGGTGATTCCTAGAAACTGCTACTTTATAAATAAGATATTGTCTTCTGAAATTTGCATCTGCTTATTATGAGAGAAAAGAGAAGGAGAGACACAAAGAGATGATGACCAATGCTGCATAATTTATTGATGTTTTCAGCGCAGGAATTTACCATCGTGACAAAGGATGGACTGAGATCTAAATGCTCGCTCAAGAAAAGACCTTTGACTGACTTCCTTTCTAGGTGTTTATATAGTTCTAGTAGTTAGTACAGGTATTTCTCTCAGATTGCTATGATGAGAAAGAGACTAAAGATCCTTACCACATCGTGGCAGTTCTGACAATATTGTGATTTCACCCCACCTTTCTACCACTTCTTCAATGACTATTATCTCCTCAGAGGTCGCTGAAGGAAAAATGATGTGGTCTGCTCTGGAAAAACTGGGATATCATGGATGACTTTTGTACCAGATAATTTTATGGCAGTAGAGGTATCCATGTCAAAAAAAAAAAAAAAAAAAAGCTCTTATGAAAGTGTATGTGTCACAGAAGGCCGAAGCTGGCTCAGTTGTGTGTGTCTCACTCTGTAGCCCATAAGGGCAGTACTGTCCACCTGGAAGCTTTTGGAGCAGGAACATTATGAACCTGATACCAACTCAATAATTATGTACAGTGGGATGATGGTGGATGAAGGGAGAGCAGCACATGTTGTTTAGCTTAATTTTAGTATGGCCACTAACACTGTGGACAGTGGACTGAAAACTGGCTGAATTCATGGGCTCAGAAGCAAAGAATCAGCAAAGTCCAGCTGGAGGCCAGTCACCTAGTGGTGGACCCCAGGGATTGATGCTGGGTCCAATACGGTTTAATGTCTTTATTAATGACCTATATAGTGGGACAAAGAGCACCCTCACCAAGTTTGCAGATGATATGAAACTAAGAGGAAGCTGGTACATCAGCTGCTTGTGTTGCCATTCAGAGGGATCTGTGCTGCGGAGTCTCCATCCTTGGAGATATTCAAAATCCAATTGAGTATGATACTGAGTAACATGCTCTAACCCTGATTGGACAGAGAGAGTGGAGCAGATATTCTCCAGAGATTTTTTTCAATCTCAGCTATTCTGTGATTCTGTGATGAGAAGTTCCCATTCTCTGAAATAAGCAACACAAATCAAACATAAAGTAGAAATAAAATATAAGTCAAACAAAAAAAATCTATCATAGTTTTCATAACCTTCAGAAAGACTTTCTGTCATGACATTTCGCCTTCAAAAATGCTAGGCTAAAATTTAGTGTTAAGCATCTCAAAAAATGATTTTTTAAAGTGAGATTATTGTGCATTTGTATTTCATGCTATATATTTCTCCCTTTTTGTTCCTAGTCACTATAGTATTTATTCAAAAGATAATCAAATGAATCCAGGAAAACACACTTGTGACAGTCCCTGTTGTTTCAACAGGAGAAGCAAAAATAAACCTGCAGCTAGCATAGAGTTCTGGGAAGTAAAGCTCAGTTTGATAAGAGATAGAGCATCTGAATTTACTTGAGCAAGATGTTAATGTGACTCAATGTTGTTGCATATAATAAAAGCAAGCGTGATGGCTAGCTCTTAATCATGATGTAGTGTATATATGAGAGAAATATGCATTAATATATTAGAAGATTCCTGAATCAATGCATGTAGCCACAGCTTTGGTAGTTTGCTTATATAATCCATTCTATGTCACAACTTTTCAGAGAAAAGAAAGCTCAATATCCGGAAAAAGGATATTTCTCATTCCTGCACTCAATCTATTAAAATGATTCTATCTGATACATATAAAATTTAATCTACATTATAGATGGGCCAGATAAGGCTTATCTTCCTTTGTCTGACAACTCAATCTCTTATCAAGTGGAAAGACTGGGAAAAAAAGTTTTATTACACATATCTGAATATTTACCATTCTCATTTATAGTTTTTCTGAGGATACTTAAGTACTCCATGTAAGAACATATTAATAAAGAAACCCAACCACATTGCTCAGCCACTCTCCATCATGTTTGAGAGGTCATGGAGAGCAGAGGAGGTGGCAGAGGACTGGAAGAAAGCCAATGTTGCTCCAGTCTTCAAACAAGGCAAGAAGTAAGACTCAGGAAATTACAGGTCAGTCAGCCTCAACTCCATCCCTGGAAAGGTGATGGAGCAGATCTTCCTAGAGACCATCTCTAGACGTGTGAAGGAAAAGAAGGTGATCAGCATGGATTCATCAAGGGAAGACATGTTGGCAAACCTGATTGCCTTCTGATGGGATGACTGACTGGATGGATGATGGGAAAGTTGTGGATGTTGTCTACCTTGACTTCAGCAAGGCTTTCGACACTGTCTCCCCTAACAGCCCCATGGGGAAGCTTAGGAAGTGTAGGCTAGATGAGTGGACAGGAAGGTGGATGGAGAACTGGCTGAATGGCAGAGCTGAGAAGTTGGTGATAAATGGGTACAGGTCTAGTTGGAGGCCTGTGCCCAGTGGCATCCTCCAGGGGTCAGTGCTGGGCCCAGTGCTGCAACTTGTTCGTCAATGACTTGCATGAGGCCACTGAGGGCACCATGAGCAAGTTCGTAGATGATACAAAACTGGGTGGAGTGGCCAGCACTCCAGAGGGCCGTCCAGGGACCTGCACAGATTGGTAAATTGGGCAGAGAGGAACCTCCTGAAGTTCAACACGGACAAGTGCATGGTCCTCCACCTGCATAGGGAGGAATAATGCCAGGCACCAGCGCAGATTAGGGGTTGACCTGCTGGAAAGCAGCTCCACGGAGAGGGATTTGGGAGCCCTGGCTGAATTGACAACAAGTTAACCATGAGTCAGCAATGTGCCCTGGTGGCCAAGAAGGSCAATGGCATCCTGGCCTGCATCAGGAGGAGCGTTGCCAGCAGGTGGAGGAAGGGGATCCTGCCCCTCTCTTCACCTCTGGCAAGGCCACACCTGGAGTATTGGGTGCAGTTCTGGGCTCCCCAGTACAAGAGGGAAGTGATGCTCCTCRAGAGGCTTCAGCAACGAGCAACAAAGATGATTAAAGCATTGGAACATCTGTCTTATGAGGAAAGACTGAGCAAGCTGGGCCTGTTTATCCTGGAGAAGAGAAGACTGAGAGGAGATCTGATCAATATGTACAAAAGGAGAGAGATGAATGTAGGGAGGAGGGGGCCAAATTCTTCTGGAGGTGGCCAGTAATAGGACAAGGGGTAATAGGTACAAATTGAAGCACAGGAAGTTCCATCTCCATGTGAGGAGAAACTTCTTCCCTGTGAGGGTGACAGAGCCCTGGAACTGGCTGCCCAGAGAGGCTGTGGAGTCTCCTTCTCTGGAGATCTTCAAAACCCGCCTGGATGCCACCCTGTGCCATGTGCTTTAGGTGTCCCTGGTGGAGCAAGGGAATTGGTAGATGATCTCTAGAGGTCCCTTCCAACCTCAACCATTCTGTTCTGCTGATTCTGTAAGCAGAGTTAGGGCAAATTGGAACTGAGAGTCTAGCAAGAGCCTTAGAAGTCACTGCTTAGACCTTTATAGTTTCTCATCTGCACACATGATTTATACAGGGAGACCAACCATAAACTAATTATAAATAATTTGATGCATATTGTCATTGTGATAATAAGGCACATTCAACATTGCCATTTAACACAGTGTGGTGCCCTGAGCAGCCAGAACAGGCCACCAAATTCTTGCGTCTACTGTCAGACTCGGAGGCCCTTAGCATGAGGCCAAGGTGATGGCCAGGCTCCTGCTGCTCCTCCACAGCAGCTGGACCCACCAGACCTCTTCACTGAGGGGCTGCTGCATAAGCATAGTGCCATGTGCATGGACTGCCCTGCCATCACTTGGTAGGGCTGCCTCAAGGCCTTGAATTGCTTCAGGCTGCTTCATTAACTACTTTCATCTCATAACTGTTACTTAAGCTCCTCTGGGCTTAAAGATGGAAGGTCAGAGGCTGAAGGAATGTATCCAAATAAAAGCTCATTGGAACAAGGTGTCTAGGCTAAATGAAAAAAAAGTCAAGTTTAACATACAGATGTTAAAGGATGAGCTTCTCCAAGAACTGAGATTTACAGTACTGCAGCAGTTGGCTTGGCTTGGTTAACACACATAGAAATTGTTCTAAAAATTAACAAAGGGAAAATAAAAATAGAATTTAGGAAAGAACACCCATGGCTTAGGGAAACAGGCTACAGATTAAACATTCATTACCAAAAAAATAGACATGAGATGAATGAAGTACTCACAGTCTTACATGACACAAATGCCAACCAAACTTACTCTCACTTTGGTATAGGGTAGTAGAGACATACTAAATATAAAAAAATCAGGAGGAACTTTCCCAAAATAATCTAATCCAAAAAAAAAAAATCACCCTCTCAGAATAGGTTGTTGAGGAAAAAAAATAGTGTTTTTTATTTTGTAAACAAAGCAAAAAGATGCCAACTTTAACAAAAAAAAAAAGATTGGAGGAGGGGTATTCTCCTTAATACCCTCTAATATTGGAGGCTATTTTAACTTAAAGTAAAAAATATCTTCTCATTCCTGCTCTTTTAAATGATGCAATTTTGCTGCATTTCATCAGTGCCTCAAGTTCCAGAAAAAAACCCAGCATAGTCAAATCAATTACTGAAGAGTCAGGGCTGAGCTTTCCAGAACGACTATGATTAGGATTACCTCCTTTTTTGATTCCCTAGTTTGACAGGAAGAGAATGATTTCACGAAGAGGTTTCATGAGATTTCATGCTCAGTTCCTTCTGATAACCATGCTAAAAACCTGTGTACTTCTTGCTCAGGATAAYCACCATTACTGCATACATTTCTGAAGATGTTATGAGATAGAAATAGGACACCAGTTCCCCCAAGGATAAAGAAATTACTTTCTTCTTCTACAGAGCAAAGCTGTTTACATAAAAGAAACATGTATTTTTAGTTGTTTGCTTTAGAATAAACTGCTGTGGCCATTTCGCATTTTAATTTCAAGGAGAACATATGCCTCTGCTATGCAGCAAACATGTCTTGTCCACTGCTGTAAATGGGGCAAGATGCCTCTTCGCTGTTGGTGATCACTGCTGCTGCTCTGATGGCAACACTTGTGAATTTCTACCCCTGCGGCAGTGACCCAGCTTGAAGAAGGAGACTCTCTTCCACGTTCATGTCTACAGAGCACACATACTGTATAAATAAAAGTAGAGTGGCAGCTCCCTGCTCATTTCCTTATTACGTCTTGGTAGTCTCTCCTCAGAGGAATTAAGTGGCTATGTCTCTTCTTTGACTAAGGGTAGTAACTTACGTGACATTTACATCATACAAATTTGGCTTCAGGACACTGAAATAGTTTCTGAAGATCATTTGGGTTCACTTCAGCCTTATTTAAGATCGTAATTCATCTGACCTATTTTAGACTTTGATGAATCACTACCCAGAAAAACCTGCTTTTCTTCAATGCTTCTAAAGGGACTGTGCAAAACAGCCATATTGTAGGAAACTGTTAGCTAAGGCCCACACAGACAGGCAGTCTTGAGAGAATTTTGCTGTTGATGGCCAGTCYGTTTGAGGGAAAGTACTATGAAAAAGAAGGTGTTTCTAGCTGGTCTTGRCATTTGGGCTAGTTAAAGAAGTARCTACAAGGATAAGCTTKAGAGAATTGGCTTTGGAATTGTGCYTAAATAGTACGTAAATCTAAAACATCTGATTCTAGAAATGGAATTCATAATACAAGTCRAGGCAAATAAAGTCTTTGATATTAGTTGTATAGGGGAGTCCTATTGTGCAGTCTAGGACTCCTAATAACCCTGGAGAGCAMCTTGACTCTGGAGGGCCTTGTGTGAAGCCATGGGCCTGTATCATTGTTTCAGTTAGGATTTATACCCTGCCTCAAGATTATATTTTTATACAATTTGCTAAAGAGCAGGATGATATTTCACTTTAGATCTCTCTTCAGCTGACTCTGCTGATTAAAACAGGAGCGCTGGCTTTGCTTTCACAAATGACCACTTCTACTCTKGAAAGAGACATAGAGACAGAGGTTRTCTCCAGGCCTTCAAAGGACATCCTCAAAAGTGTGACTAATGTGACTTCTATAGGAAAAAAAGAGAAAATGTAGCTCATAGGTTACTCTGTTAAACAACAGATATACTGCTTCTTAACAGAAAAGAAAGGACCACATGAGCTTATGGGGCTTTGTGTGAAGGCCCAAAGCATACCCTTGACTTTAGAGAGCAGCATGTTTGGTATGTAATTTACTTAGGAGTTTACCATGAATGCCAGACCCAAGGACGAAAAGMAACATAAAGAGAGTTTGTGTGTGTGAAGGTCGTGCATTGGCTAGATTAATTCTCAGCTCAGCTCTCTAGAAGGCTTGTAATGGCAGAAGGGATGGAGATCTGTGGAGGAAATATGAGAGTTACTGCTCAACTGTGCTAGTCAGCC
Organism: Eudromia elegans; assembly: GCA_003342815.1. Classification (NCBI taxonomy): domain Eukaryota; kingdom Metazoa; phylum Chordata; class Aves; order Tinamiformes; family Tinamidae; genus Eudromia; species Eudromia elegans. The sequence goes on along the minus strand of PTEX01000039.1, from coordinate 1,953,472 downwards.
CAGGAGTCCTCTAGGAGCACTTATTTGTGGGTCTTAGGCAGCACATACAGGTCGCACAATGGATCTGCATCAGTGGCGAACGACCACATCACACCATRCTGTCCCAAACCCTTTCAGTAAGAGCACAAATAATTAGGCTTTTCTGACAAATTATTTCTTGGAGAATTACTGTTTTTCAAGGGAGGATTTTCCCTTGCCCTTGCGCTGCCCGTGCTGCCAGCTGAGATTGTGTTTGATCTTAAGTCCAGATGACATCCACAATGTTCTCAACTAAGCCAAGGSCTCAGAAGTACCAGTCAAGAGAAACCAAAGCAAATCTGTAGAAAAAACAGAAAACTAAACTTTTTTTTTTCTACTAGGCTGATTGAAACAGAAAACAGCATCTTGTTTGAAGAAGATGTTTCTTAAACTCTCATTTATGTGACAAAAAAAATTAGAAACTGCTCATGTTTCATACAATGTGATAGAAAAAGTAATTAAAGCAAAAAAAAAGTAAAATAGAAGAGTCAGAGGCAAGTTAGAGTTAAATATAGCAGCTATGAAGAAAAATCTTTAAGTAAAAACAAATGGCAGTCTCAGAAGTGCCTACTGCCAAACACAAAAATACAAATAAAGAAAACTGTAGAGATGGCTAACTAGACAAATGGATATAAGAAAAAAAAGTTTGGAGTTTGGTAGTTATGATGAGTAGCAGTGTCAGTCCCTGGAAAGAGTGAATGATTAGATGACTGGGTAGGAGAATTAAGGTACAATTGCCAAACATTAGCAAATAGCCAGTTTTCCCAGCTGGGGACAGTATTTGATTTTTGGCAAGCTTCAAATAGTAGRAGCCAATTCAACTACTTAAAAGTAGTGGTAATTTTCCAAATACCATTAATTGGCCATGCAAAGCTACTGCTGTGAAGCAATGAATTAGAAATGCACTGATAAATGTGTCCAATAAATGCAGAGAAAAACAATTCCTTCAGGTTCCCTMAGGCTCAGCAGATTCCAGACACGTTGTGAAGCCCATTTCTGCAAGGGTCTTGACCCCACACTAGCACAAACTTGTGAATTTGTGCCAGACTTAATGTCCAACCTGTAATACTGCATCTCTCTTGTAGTCACAAGCCTTGCTTTTGAGAAGAGCTGATGATATTTTATTGTCCTTAAGAAAATCCTACAGCAACATGSTGCATCATCAGCATAGGACACAAGATAAGTTCAAAAAAAGTGCTTTCATAGGGTGACATGGGTTAGTTTCTCCTGAGCAGCAGCCAGTGAAAGGTAGTTTGATGCTTTCAGAAACAGATGTCTCAGTGAATTTGAAATGTGAGTCTTGCCACCAGTCTAGTGGACATCCATGATAAACCAGATGATCAGCTTGTTATCTCTGCTACAGAGCAGACAGCTGAAAGAGGCTGGAAGTAYTCATATCTTTGGTCCTCAGACACTCAAGTGCTCAAGAATGCATATATTTCTTTGGTAGCCTTGATGTATATCCAGGTAATCATATGCAAATGGCAGGCCATGGGACTTCTGAAAACATTGCTTTTTGTGAGTGCTAAGATGATAACACTGTTATAATAATGTCACGGTGATTGGAAAATTGGAAAAGATGAGTGGTGGTGGAAGTGTGCAGCATAAGTCCTCTTTGCCTACCTGAAGAAATCCCTCTTGAATATTTGTTCTACTGGAGTACCACCGGCATAGTCCAAAGACATTTATCAGAGAAAGCATTTTTTTTCTTTCTTTTTGATCCAGTGCATATGATTTAAGTATTTCATAAATCCATACTGTTGTATTCTGAAACATAAATTATCTTACAACTAAATATATGGAAAATATTTACTAAACTAGTTTCTTAGAACTGAAATGCATAAYGGTGTCATACATGCAGTATAATCAACCATAAAGTCAACATAAGCTTTATTCTCTTACTTTAATATATTGCCCTARCAAGGTTCTTAATAACAAGCAGCAGGGGTTACTTACATCTAATGTTTTCTCCCACTAAGCATCACAATGACTGATTTTGTGGAAACTGCTGTGCATAAAAATCATTCATCGTCTGTTCACTTTTTAAAATCATCCTGAAGAAATTTCCTCCCTTAAATTGCTGTAATTACTACCACGTTCTCAGACAGGGCAAAYATATTCTGCTTGTCATTCATGTGAGGTTTCTTTCCCAATATCTATATTGGGAATATAATAGGCATCAGGCACACTATGCTCAGGACCTCCTGGCATTATGGTGCCAGATTTCCAACCTGCTTCTGGAAACAGTTGTCATTCTTTTCCGGAATGGATCCATCTCCACCCAGTTCTGTATTCTCAGAAGAAGAGGATCTTAAGTTACCAAATGGAATAGCAGGGGAGACAAACTCACACAGGATAGCCAAGTGCATGCAATGTGTCCTCCTTGTTATATGACTCTCCCATGTCTGCAGCAGGAGTCACTCTTGGTCTGCTCTAAGAGGAAGAAAAGGCRTTTTAGTTAGATTTCATTGCCTATTTTTTCTTCTTACCTTTAGTCAACAAAAGGCAACTTTCCGTATTTCTTCCATATATTTCAGGACACAGATATTGTTTAGATTATTGGTTTTATTAATCATGATGGTCTTGCAGTGAGTATTTACCAGCAACAACAAAGGTCAAATTTAAAAGTCTTAAAGACATACTAATAAGTTGCAAACAAAAAAAAAGATGTGACTGCTTTCTAACACTATATTGGTCAATATCTGAAATATATCAGGTAGGCTAGAAGTGCTCTATTACTTCTATCCTCTGTTCCCAAATAAATAATGAAGAGCAGAAAATGAGGGCTAGAAACACAGCACCAAATATATTCCTAAGTGAATACTGGAAGAATCTATTCTAACTTTTCCAGAAAACCAAAAACACTTCTATAAAAAATGCTTTGTGCTTTTGCAGTTTCCAGATGCAAAACTTGATACTTGACTGAACTTGGAATTTATTTATTTATTTATTTATTTATTTATTTATTTATTTGCTGTCAGATTTTCAGAATAGCTCAAGGATTTGCATGGCAGCCTGGTTTTGTTTTTGGGGTTTTTTTTGTTTTTTGTTTTTTGGTTTTTTTTTTCATATATAGATCCTGCAGCACGAATTTAGACCATGAGACTTTAAATGCACATTGTACAGCCCATCTTCCTACTGCCTTGGAATAGGCACAGTCGTCAAACAGGATGGGACAATTTATGAGATAAGCATCTAAGAGAGAGATTTCTCTCACTTAATTTAGCCCTTTAAAGTCTAGTTGGAGCTTGTTACCTAATGCAGCTTTAATAGCAGTGGAAACCTCCAGAGAATGACACTTTAATCTCAGAACAGGTACTCAAAGCAGATAGTTGAGATGCTTGATGATGATGATTGAAAGAGTCCTGATTTCTAATATAACCCAAACTTTTCACTATGAGAGGCCTGAAGTTCAATGAAGTCAACTTATTCTGTTAATGACATAAAAATTGCAGTACGATTCTGCTCACATTCTCACAATTGTATTGATTTGCAAATGTACATAAAACCAAAGAAAGGACTATTATACTACCTTTTGGCACCAATGAAGATATGAGTATGAATACATGTTCTCTTATCAGCTGAATGAACTGGTTCTCATTTTACATAGTAACTCTTGAGAATACACAGGCCTAGTTCTAGCCTCATATCTSTTCTACAGCATTAAAGCTGCTCTGAATTAAATGACATTAGCTGTTATTTGTACTGGTCTAGGTAAGGGATAATATATCTAGGATATGTTATTTGGTAAACCAGAAAAGAAAATTGCATAATAATGATGAATATTTCACAATAAGCTGGAGACTTTGGCTGGAAAAATACTGACTTAGTAAATACAGCGCAATGACATAGTAAAAGGCGTATTAAACAAATAAATATCACTGAAATAGGTGTTTTTTTGACTCAAATAATAAAAACCTGCTTTGTATTCCTCTACATTTCACCATTCATTGTAATTAAAACAATGGTGKTTTTGAGCCAGTAGCTTCCAGATTCAAAGGTGGCAAATAATTTGAAAAATGGGTTCCTAGTCCTGCATAGTTTACACTTCTCACTCTAAGTCATGGCTATGCACRTTTTCTGAGTATCTATCTGCATGTCCTTGAAAAGTGCTTGCTTTCTGTTCTCCACAGATAAATAAGTTTCTTAGAGGAACTATTTGAACTGCTCCTGCTGCAAACACATTCCTTAGGTATATAAATACCTTCTCCCTAATGCTCTTCCTAAACCTCAGAAGCTGCACTGAGCTCAGCATCAATGCTTTTATGGTTGCTGAAAATCAAAGTGAGTAGAATTATTTCTGACTTACTTCTGTGAATCAAACACAGAGAATGGGATGCTGCAAATACATAAAAGTTAAACATCAAGAGTGGGATTCGACCCTCACCACTGTAAACAACTAGAATACATAGATCTAAATTAAGATAAAGTGAATCTTTGCTACTCTTTTTTGCCATAATAGGTGTTTAGCTGACTAGCTCATGTGCAGTTGAAGGCAAGTATGGCCATTCACCACTAACTCCTGCTTCCCTTTCTGTTCATCTCTTCCGTTTATCTTCACTGATTACTTTTTTATTAAAAATGAGAGACTATGCATCTCACAATTCATTTTATTTTCCTTTTTTTTTTGGTACAGACTTGTAGCCCTACTCTTATTTGATAGCAAAGAAACAATAAAACATTTCCTGGAAAGGTGTTTAAACCTCTTCCAAGAAGTATTGTAGACCTAATATGCGCCGGTATTCATACACTGGAGCCTCTTTTATTAGATATTCTTGCAATATTTTATATACTTTTTGCAAATATTTTTGTACAATTATTTCAGATGTCAATAAAATAATTAAGGCTAGTAAACGTTTAGAGACAATAGTAACTTCCATACAGTCCTCTATTCCTGTTGTTTCAGGCTTTCATAATCCACTCTGATGAGAATTTTACAATTAATATGAGAACATATCATTGTTTTCAAATATCTTTTTTTTTTTTTTTTTTTTGACTGAATTTTGGCCAACATTATAGTTTGCTATGGGTTTTGGCATGGTCTGTGTGTGGTTTTGCTTTGTTTTTGAATCTGTCACTAAAGAGAACAAATGATCAGATAAGAATTTTGTTAAACATGCAGTTAAATCAGGTGTTCTGGAAGCAGGTACAATTAGGTTATTAAAACACTGCAGCTTCCTGCTTGCTCCTGAACTCTTTTTGAAAGATCTTTTTATTGCAGCTTAATTGCTTGGTAGGCTGTGCTCTTGTGACACTCTATGTCTCAGAGGAGTTCCCTAAGGATTTCTCCTCTCTCCAGACTTCCTAACCCTTTTCTTTCCTTATGTCCCAAAGTATCAATTATTTTTGCTGCATCACTGACAGATCTGAGAAGGTCAAACAGGAAGCCAAATATCAGAGAAGAACAGGCATATTATGCAACCTGTAGAAAGAGATGAGTTCAACATTGTACAAACTCAACAGCGTAAGAGATGCCTTTCATGATGCCATCTATTATTTTCTCCCACAAAACCCCTTACGATGGTGATAGCTGACACAGAAGTACTGAAACAATCATTGTCTGGAAACACTTTTTCAGTGACAATGTTATCCAGTATCCACTATCCAGTATCTATTGCTAATTTTTTACCTTTAGTATTATACACAGGATTAAGGTTAGAACTGTGGATGCAAAGAAAAAAAAAAAGGAAAAAAATTAAATATCTATAGAATCACCTGTTTGGATATCTGGGAAGTCAGAAAGATATATCACAGTTGGGAATTAGGTTAGAAATGGCCTCCTCCATGTATGAACTATTTTCTTTTTGTTTCATAGATCTTTTTAATACATGTTCAGAGAATAGTGTTAGCCAGTAGCAATCTTGTACACTGTTTTTGAATATAGAAAATATTTAAAAGAAAGACCTAATAGTGGCTTGCACAACCTTCCTGCATAAGTCTCAAAGCAATTAAGTCATCATCATTCATAATGTGGAGGAAAAATACATAGTTTTAGGAGAAAAATGTGTGGAACACATGTGTTAGCAACCAGGAAAATTAAGATGAATCACTTCGCGAGTTGCTCAAACAAAGATCAACCTAAAAATATTCCTGAGTGAATACAAACAAATGTTTGATGGCAGACAAGAACTGCCCTGTCATTTTGGACAAGTAGGTACATTATTTTCTCAGTGCACCTCAGAGAATGAATCTCCAACTGCAAGCCTCTAAAGCCCACGGAGTGGGGAGCTGAGGCACTAATTACCATCATCATAGACAAATGGCAGTATATTTCTCTGGCAAGTAAATGACAAAGATGAAACAAAAGATGGATCTAAAATTTCTCCTGAAGAAAAATTCAGAATGTATTGAGCTTATTAAGTCTGAGGCTTTCTGGGCCTAACCAAATTACAATGATCTGACACACTCATTTCACATTTGAGAATTCATAATTCAATATATTGGGTCCAAGTGACAAACAGAATTCAGGTGGCAAGAGTGAGAAGTGAAGGCAGCCAAAGTTTTTTGGCAGATTATCAATCTGAGATCAAAAGGCAAGTAAGTGTGCCAATTAAACCTCTTTTCTTCATGAAGATAAGAATATACTGCAATTAGCTGGAAGGGATTTTTCTRTGTTTCATCTGGTAAGAATCTTAACTGAGCTGAAACAATTACACAGGCAGAACCTCTAAAGCCAGGTTATTTGGGCAAAGAAGATAAATACAGAAGAGAATACAGACCTATCAGCTGGTAATTGAAAGTATAACTGCTTAACAGTACATTTTAAGATAAAAATTAAAGAAATCGTTGATCAGAGCAGAAATGTGTAATCTGGACTGACAGAGAACATAATTATTTTGATAGAAAGATGGTATTTACCAAAAATTCTGTATTAAAATGAGGACTTTGAACATATAGAATAAAATATCTCTTTTCAGAGCARTGCACACTTCAGGAGCATAATAGAAAAAATATATCTGTTGCACTAACCAATTGTACAAGAATATTTATGAGGAAACCTCTATCCCTGGTCCAGATTCACATCCAATCTACAGAATTTTTCCTTGCRTAATCTTTCTGGCCAGCTTCTCTCTTCTGAACTGCAGCCTGTTTCTTCTGGTCTTGGTATATCAAAATGCCATGTCATTCCTGACTGCTCTCCAAACTCTGAACATCACCAAACAATAAATGCTGGTCATCAGAAATATTATAGGTGAGAATATCTCAATATATCATCAAGAACAGACTTCACTGGTACCGTCTCTCTCTTTCCCAAAGTGTGCTTTTAGGACACATAAGCAGACCTAAACTGCTACCCACTGTCTAAGCACTGTCCTTTCCTGAAATGACTGTGTCCATGATTCACAATTCTGTCCACAGAATATTCCACATAATGAGACTGTTCACCTCAGTCAGATTTTAAATTCTAAATATACTAATAAAGGCCCTTTCTCAACTGATTACCACTACAGCAGTGCAACAAATCCCAACTTATTTGAGTCATTAAGGTACKGAACTCCATCTGATGTTACATTATAAGGGCAGTTGATGTTGCACTCTATGTTGAAGTGCTTAAATCCGTATTAAGGCATTTATGGAATATACAGTTATGATAGAGCATGGTATAAATGTGAGATGCACATGATTATAAATGTTATTTTTTAAACCTAGRAAAGCTTTTGTTCCTCATTTCATAATCAGAAAATATTGCTCCTTCGGATGTGCCTTMCTAAGGCATATGGGAAAGCTATATATAGCCTGGACATGGAGGCAGCTCAGCTGGGGCCTGATCCAAACTCTGCTGAAGTGAGCAGGAGCCTTTCCCTTGTTTTTTTCTTAAAAACAGATTTTTAATCAGACYTATATCTTGCAGTGATAGACTCAGTCTAGCTCCCTTTGTATTCCCTGGATAGCTTATTACTAATTCAATGAGGGGGRAAAAAAACAAATTCTCTTCTGCAAACTATTGTTAAATAGATTCAGTTAATTTATCCTGTGTTCCACTTTCTGTTATTATTTATTCAACAAAACAGCTCACCATCCTCACAACCCTCCCTTGCACCTTTCSTTGCTTTCCTGAGGCCTTCCACTGCCTCCAGGAAGAACAGACCTGCCCGAGAATATGGAAAGAAACAAAGCCAGTGTTAACTTGGTTCTCCACRCTCATATAGGCATTCAAAGATATGTCCTACAGAAAGAAAGGAAACCAACTTGATAAACAGTGTTAGAGTTGCTATTATTTTTCTGATTTTAAGAGCAGGGTAGTTGACACARTTTTTTTTAACTGACAAAAACATTGCATTCGTTGTTCCCTCAACAAAAACCTCTGAAAAGCCTATGATAACAAATTGTTTGCAGAAAAAGATATTCAGCTTGAAACTTCTTTTTTTTTCTTTATTTTTTTCTTTTTTTGCCCCTTTTTTACAATCCCTGTTGGATAATCTAAGAGAATGTACCATCTGTCCTACACAGCCATGYCAGATTTTCAGCTGGAGTAGCTGGGTTTTGACTCAGTCTATCAGACAGTGACTATTTTTGCTTTCCTCTTTCTCACTGACTAATAAGTATCACTGATCAGCTCTCCAATTAGTGTTGATTTAGCAAGAGGAATTCCTTTCCTTTGAGCAGGCTTGTAGGACAAGAAAAAGCATCCTGGGCTCTGGTATCTGGTGCTCAGTTCCTGACAGAAGCTCACTTGCCTCTGCACTGTTTAGTGATGGACATCTGCTGATTTTTCTCACTAAAACTATTCACKTTTTTAAAAAAAAGAAAAAAAAAATAAAATTAATCTTGTTCTGGAAGCCTTGGAAAGAATTGCCCTCAGGCTTGGATGGGTCTTACTCTTCTCTAATTTTAAGGGAAGATGAGGGGTCATAATCTGATATCCGAAAACAAAATTGTTAATATGRAGAATGCAATAACAACAATTACAATAACAATATTTTCTGTAGTTTTAGGATAATGCTATGAGAGAAAGAAGCCATGTGATAATTCCTGACTTTACTACTAAYCTGCTGCCAAAGTGCAGTAGTTTGGAGTTTTTAAACTAAGAGAAGAATGTGGTTTTTMAAAAAAAAAAMCCCACCTTTTTAGGAATTCTACTATTACCTAAGTAAAATATTTTTCAAAAGAACTGAGACATAGTTATAAAATTACCAAGTCTAATGCATTTACCTCTGCTTTTTTTCATCAAGATTCACAACAGTTCTTTGTACAAAATTACTGAAAATATTAACTTTTGCCTGTAACTGATAACATGCATTTTACAGTTATTTAGTAGGTGTGAAAGATCACCCAGCAGCTGTGGTGTGGATTTAAGTGGTAAGAGAGGCATAACATTTGTGTCACATGAATCATCCTCTCCTGTGGTTCGGGGAGTTCGGGGAGGCTCCTTCTTCAGGTCTGTCACTTCTCTAAAATGTCTGCTAGAATTTTCAAAGCTGTAAACAAAACCTTCTAAAGCCATTTCTCCATCAGCTAAAACAACACGGTATACCAGGCTGTTGGGCTCTAGGAAAGTTAAATAAAGTTCCCCAGCATTAAAATATGAAACTTTCCCTAATCTATAATGCGAAGGGTGAAATTCCGACTTCATTAAAGACAGTGGCAAGATATACCATTGTTTTCAAAGGGGCTATGATTTCATGGGCAAGACAAAACACCCTCTAACATCTCTTGCTGTGTGTCTTAAAAATCATGCATTGCTTGATATTCATTCTATCATGGGAAATGCCACGTGTATTCAGGACTTTTCATCTATATATCAGTCACCAAAAAAGCAGGGACAATGCCAAAACTCAKTTTCAATCAGACATCAAAAAAACATTGTAGGATAACTAGATAAGTTGATGTTCCTTTGTGATACATTGTTCTTTTTGCTAAATGTTTTTGCAGAATACATAGTTGTAGCGAAGTTATGAGCTGCTGGTGTGAAAAAAAGGACAATGATGATATGTATTGCTAGATTATCACAGACTATGGTACTTGAAGATTTCTTTTTAGCTTTTGTATGTATAAAGTGAGCTTATAAAATAGAGAAAATAAAGTAGATGGAATATTTGAAATCAGAATATTTTCTAAGCCTTGGAACATATGGTTCTGTCTAACAATAACACAGTAACATTCAGTAGACAATTTTACATGGAAAAAATTAACAAAGCAAAATCTGTTTTCACAGATTGGCCTCTCTGCTTCATGATTTGTAGAGAGGCAAGAACACACTAAGTGTTCAGCTTGAACTTTAAAACTGTCAGAAAACGACCTCAGTGTTTCTCAAATTCCTCTTTTCTTCATTTGTGTTGTATGACASTGTGATGAAGCTTCTTATATTTTCCTTCTGAATAACTTTGTAAAGTATTAAGAGCAGAACTGGGAAYGCATTTACAGGGGGATGAGCCCCATTTGCAACGGAACTGTCTTCTATAGACATTGTAGATTTAGAAAATCTCTTAACATATTTTCAGCAAGTTCAGTATGGAATACTAGCCCACCTTCAGGAAGTGTTGAGAACTGTAGCATGCCATCTAGTTGTATGTAGACCATATACCATTASGGTTCCCTGAGTTTTTGAAGAGATTCATATTGCTCATAAATATAAAGGAGGTCTTGACATTCTCATAAGCTTTGACTTTCTCATTGCTCCAGAGCCAGGGGCAAGCACATCCCTCACTAAGCGGGGAGCTGGGGCTYTCGTCCATCCCATCTCTTGGAGAGGTGCTCAGAAATGGAAGCAACTGCTCTCAGGTTCCCTCCTACCCCAGAGCAYGATCAATCATCCCTCTGTTTTTCTCTAAATGTGCAATACAGGTGGTCTGTTTCAATATCTTTCTTTCTTTTCTTTTTTTTTCCCTCCTCCCTGCTTTACATTAGGCTCACGCATCAGTTGTCTTTGTGGTCCCTCGTTGTGTTGTGAAAAGAAGCCTGCCCAGCAGCAACCAGTGCTTCATCTGCTTTAATGTGTGCATATCATCAGCTTCACACCTGATTCAATACCCAGCAAAGAAGAAGATGAAAGAAAGTGCAGGTTGCAATGGCTCACACAGATTATGTAACATCTGCTCTGTAATCAGTGGGAAATGATTTGTCTACTTCATCAACGACATTACTGACATCTATGCAGAAAAATAAACCGTGTGAAAAATGAGTTTCAAACTCAGGCACAGAACTTCATTTTTACTGTCACAGAGTAAAAGCTGGAGGTGCAAGAGGTGCAGCTCCCTTTTGTGCAAAGGCATTTTAAAAGGTAGGAGCGTGCATCACGTTCCAGCCTCTGACCCAAACTTCCCTTGGCAGGGCTAAACCTSTTGGAGAAGGTTGAGCTCTCCGTGACGTGAGTGGGAAAATGCACAGGCTGTGGGGAGCAACATTTTCCTACAATGAAAGCTGAAGGGAAGTATACATTATACTTAGAATACCACAGCTGTTTACGACCTGAGTATGGCCAAAATTACAGGAGAGGGGTTGTGCTTTATGAGGTGCTCCTTTCCACTGTGCTTCCTCAGGCTCCGTGCCAAGATGCAGGCAGTGACTTGGCAGGTTGAGCCATCCGTTTGTTTTCTGTTTTGAAGGGGAGTGGAGGAAATRAGAACTCTCCTGAAATTCTTGAAGTATTTATGTTTTAAGAAAACTACCCTGGAGGGGGTCTTTCTTTTATGAACAATACAAAAATAAAGTCTTTCCATGGAACTCTACCATGATCTTTAAAAAATACACAATGGCATTTTGCTGGCAGTGTTGTATAGCTTAAAAAAAAAAAGAATTTTTTTGCAGTGTTAAGTACTGGAATTTTTATCAAATGCTTTGGAGATCTCAAAACCTGACTGAGATCCAGGTGCAAAGTATTAAGGGTGTTGGAAAGGAACAAAATGAAGCAGAGAACCTATTCAAAGAACAACAAAGTTCAGGCACATCTGATTTAAAGTGAAGTAGTGATGAGTGCTAATATATTCCTGTAAAGTCACTCACAGTATATTACACTGGGGAAGATTATTACTCTGCAAACAGGGCAATCAAGAAGATATTCACTGACAGCTGCCAGTATTAAGTTTTATGCACATTTCCCTGAAATAAGTGTTATCTAATCACATATTCTTTTTTCTTTTTTTTCCCTCTTTTTTTTTTTTTCTGTATGAAAATCAGAAGGTTACAAACATACCTCATGCATCTGACATTTTTGGGGACTTTTCTCGCTGAGTTTTTTTACATAATAATGCAAATTGTACCTGCTATGTATCTATAAGTATTTCAAATCAGCCAAGCTAATGTATAAACAGATGAGAGGTTATTTTTTAACTTTCAGTGAACACTTGTGCAGATGTAACTCACTCAGAGGGGGGAATTCTAAACCACTTGCAAATTTTTTKAGACAATTCCTTCTACTGAGGAGTTGTATTTCTTTAGCATCCCTGAAAGCTCTGAATTTTTTGCTTTGTTCTGCTTTGTTTAAACTGCCTCATTCTGAGACTATCCAGTTCATTT
>PTEX01000039.1:1845309-1940863 GCA_003342815.1 Eudromia elegans | reverse complement strand
GAGTTGTATTTCTTTAGCATCCCTGAAAGCTCTGAATTTTTTGCTTTGTTCTGCTTTGTTTAAACTGCCTCATTCTGAGACTATCCAGTTCATTTTGGTAGAGATAACTTAGTAGATTATTTACAGGTCACCTTTAAAAATGTTTGCTGCATCTAAACTATACTGTTAGCTTTCTATTCAATTGMTACCAGACTTTAATAAATATGACAGGTTAGAACCAAATGTAACCGTCAGAGAGGTATCTTTTGCTTAAAGGTTAATTGTAAAACATTTAATACAATATTCTCAAATGTAATTTTAAAAAGTAAGTAACCCCAAATAAATATTCTCTGAAAATATTTTGAGGAATTAATCCAAAGTTTAAGTCAATAGAAGGGATGAATTTTCCACTGSTTGTGATAGGTTTTGGATCAAGACAATGCCAACAACTTTGAATTCAGAAGACTTTTTAATCATACAGTTATGACTAATGTCAAAAAAGCTCTATTTTTTCCCAGTACTATATGAAAACTTAAATTCATAAAAAGTCCATAAAAAMCCTCACTTTCTCATATACAAAAACATATGTTTTAACTTGTGTACTTCTTTCCTATTTTTGTTTTTGCCAATATACATAAATGCTTCTTTATGTGAGGAAATCAAAACTCCTTCCGTCAACTCTCTAACCTATCCTCTTCTCCCTGTGTGGTCCAGACAACTGCAGTGGAACAAAGTGGTTCAGGTTGAGGTTGMATATTTTAGATAACAGTAAAATAATATTTTTGGTATCAGTTTCTCTCACAGTCTTATTCACCTCATTGCTCTGTAGRTTTCTTCAGCACCCGTGAGCTGAAAGCTTACAACGAGCTGTCCATAATAGGCTGGCTGGCTGTTTTTTCCTAATTTTTTCCCTTCTCCATCACTATGGTTATCATGCTGTACTTCTCCAGAGTGAGASAGATGACTCTTCAAGCATTCCTCTAAAAATGCAAATGTGCTTATCATTAAAAGTGGCTTGCTGACAAGGCTGAATTCTCCCTAGCTGGCAAAGAGGCCTTGCAGATTCCTCCCTAAGTGCCATGGAGAGCATCTGGGGACACCCCGGGGTGATTTTCTGCTTAGAGTGAAAGGATGTGCATGTGTTTGCATTGCCTTCCTGCTCTTTGCAATACAGCTCTAGAGGGGACTTGRGCATTTTCGCTTGAAAACCCATGTGATTCCTTCCATGGTGGAAGCTATCAGAGGAACAGAAAGARCATATGCATTGTCCTTCAATCACCACACTCATTTCCTAAAAAAAAAATAAATGCTGTTTTCTTTTTAATACTTGTGCTAATTTTGCCCTATAACAAAAGCATCTGAGGCAACATTGATCACACTGAGAGCATTCTCACCACCAGTAGTCCTCGTCATTGGTTTAATTTGTCAAAATCTTGCATATCTCTAGACTTAATAAGGACCAATTAACATCYCACACTCGTCTTGCTGTTAATTATTAAACTTTTGCTAAAAGTTTCAGAAGATTTTGTAGCCTTTGTAACTTCTGTCCCATTTTGCATTCCAGATAGGGACTGTATGATTTTATTGAGTAAACAAATTTTAATCAAATAATATTGATATAATGGAGAATAGCAATATGGGTTTTGCTATTCTGGCAGTGTACAATGTACATGCAATGCTCAAGCAACGTACAGGTTGAAGAAATGAAAATCACAATGCTAACTGCTGTACTACTAACTAATGCTTTTCATGCGTGTTTATCTTGCCTCCAAACAAAGCAAAAAAATGGGCAGAATTCTGTTGATTTACTATATGTTCCTCTTTAATATAAGATTCTCTTATAGTCTACTTTTTATAAATTGTCTCATCAGGGCTCATCAGGACTTTACGATTAGCCAATATACCCTGTAATAATGCTGTTCCGTGGGAGATTTTTTACGAAAGATTTTTCTCTCTTGACAAAAAAAAAAATAGAACCAAGTGCACAGAGGCGTAAGTTAGGACTAGTAACATATGTCAGCAGATATGTGAGTGTAGCATAGCCTGTTGAGTTCCCCTGCTTTCAGCATTTTGCTGCTACAGAAGATGTCCCACCATGAATGGTTCAGTCTGAAGTTAAAACATAGGATTTTTAAATATTAATATTTCAAATGTTTTATTAATTTAGTAGAAAAGAGTACTTAAATCATACAGTACATTTTAAGTTATTAGTATGTAGAAGTGCTAATAATTGGCATAGATAAAATGATATGTGGATGTTTGTCCTTCCCATGGAAGATGACTGAYTTTTTCTGTTTAGGTAGCTGGATAATAAACCTTTAATAAGTTGAGATATGAGGTGTGATTTTCATTAGACTAAACATAAATGTTGCTTTAATACTTATAACTTATGTGTTATTGCCAAAAATTATGTCTTTGAAATAGGCTGGTGTATTAACATGGTAACGGTAGTTGATAATGTGCTCTAAATGCAAATGTAGCTGTAATGATTGGATAAAACATGGACTTGACATGGACAGGGACTGACTTATTRTGAGGTCATATCTATGACATATAATTTGCTAATAGATATGGAAATTAGATTCTTTGAATATAAAATGGGTACTGAACAAATATTGATTGTTCATCTTGACTTGCCATGCTACGTTTTTGGGCATGAAGGAGCTGAGTCATGTTCTGTTAGTTATAAGTAGTTATCATAGTTATAAATTCTGTCATCTGCAGTTCTGATATCTAACAGTGAAAACGTTGTAGTTTCTAACAATAAGACTGCTGTATTAACACAGTGTTCTGTAGTAAGTTTTGTGATAACATTTAAAATGAATCAACTATAAAACCTAACAAATTAATTCCTTATTTCATAAGCATTAAAGATATGGTGCTGTGGCCATCATGAGCTAAAAGAATAGACAACAATAGATTTCTAGATAGAGATAATATATACCATCAGACAGACTGATACAGATGGAAAACAACAACATTTCAGGCACATATATGCTGTAAAATGAGGAAGAGTTTACAAGCCCAAAAACATTTCCAACTATACCAATTGGTCTGTCAAAAGACATTACTTCTTCTTAAAAAGAAAAAAAAAGWTAGTTTCCTTGTATACCTGTGTATCAGAGCAAATGTATGACAGAAATTATGAGTAAATAAGATAGATATACACAGAAATTTTTTTGTTCTTCATCGCTAGGCAATGACCTATCTTTTTTTATGCTTCAGAGAGACGAATAAGAAGGAAATAAACAGAAGATAAGAGAAAAACAAATCTTTTCCAAAAATTCCAAGGCTATCACTAAGGGTGCATAGGACTTCCATCCTTAACGCACTTTTAAATATCTCTATTATAGTKCCTTACATTTCAGGCAACATTTTCAAAGGGACACATGATTAATAAGTAGGTGTATAAATTAATAAAACAATATATTGTCACAAGCATTAAGAATTAATTAATTAAATGCATAAAYACATACATAGTAATGAATTGCGCATTAAAAAAACAAAATTAAGTTGAATAACAAGACATAATGTTAGTATATTTTTGATAGTTTTGTAAACTTTGAAAGGATGAGCCACATCCATTCATATCTCTTTTGTCCGTTAACTTCTGTATCTGATTGCATTTTCTGATTCACATCCGAAGTTATTTTTCCAACAGCCCTACCTAGACGTAATTCTTATAACACATCGATCTTTATTTAAAAAAAAAAAAAAAAAAAAAAAARAAAGTATGGCTAAAAAATCAATAACTCTAAAGTTAAGAAATTTTAAAATAAGATTGATTATGTATTTTTAATTCATAACACTTGCACATAAGCATTTTGACTGTTTGACTGGCCAGAAGGTCTGGTTATAGAGCGTTACTGATCATGTTCTAATCTAGCACAAGAGACACATCTTTTATTTCACACATTCCTTAGCTTACMTATTTTCATTTCCTTGCTTGGCTGTTCATCTGTTTTAAAGGTAAAACAATATTGCAAAATAGRCGCAGTTTCAAGTTTAAGAATAAACAAACTGAAAGATTGTCTTTCAACTACATCTCACAGATTCCTAAGCCCTTTCAGCTTCTATAAATAATTTATCTTTTGTTAATGGAGTTCTCCTACCAAAATCTTCTTAAAATATGTAGCTGTTGCACTATGATCTCTTAGAGTTCATAGGAAGAGAATAAAAATATTAATAGTGAAGAGAATAAAAATATTAATAATGTTATTTATATATATATTTTTAGAAGGCACTTACAAACAGTTTTGGAGGAGAGTGAACAGTAATGTTTTGTTTTCAAAAAAGGCAATAAACATTAAAAATGTACAGTAACTACCCACTTTTTCTCTTTATTATTTGGTGGTAGTGATAAGAACTAAAATAAATTAGTSATACAAAGATGCAAGACTCTCTTGTGTGCATGCGTATATTCCATGAGATCAGAAACTATTTACTCAACAAATCTAAATACTTTTATTTAGTTATATRGGGCAATAGCAAAGAGACCGTGACATGAAGATACTACATTTTATGTTTGTGCATGTGTGTATTTATTTTAAGTAATTGTTTACAGCAAATAGCTACCTACTTGTTGAGACTGGAAGAGCTAGGATGAATAAATTCAGTAGAAAAACAAAAAGATTCATTTCACACTATCTAAATAAAATACATCAATCCAGCCCTTCTCTGCAAGTGAACAATTTAGTATCTGTGCCTGTGGCACACAATTACCAAYCCTGGGCCGTGTGTCATGAGCACGGTCTTGATGTCTGGCTTACTTTCAATAATTAACAATGCTTCTCAACTTGCCACACTAGAATGAGTTTCTGTGTTTATATTTTATCTCTCTCTTCTTCCTTCCAGCTTATTCAGGACATGCTAGAAATATTTAAGAGTCTCAAAGGACTTTATCTGAAACAAGAAACAAATCTATAAGATTCAGTATTTTAGAAGATACTGCAGTTTCAATGATAGCCCTACAAAGCGGCACATAACTACTGCATGGTCATTCCGTCAGGCCTCTAGCTATAAAAAAGGGGAATTATAAGACAACTAATTTAACATACCTTTAGGATGATGTTCTATCTTCTAGAGTAAAAAGATAGGATCAGCCATTAAAAAAAAAACAATCTCACAGACTTTGAAAAAAAAAAAAGAAAAATGCTGGCATGCACTCTTTATTCTGTCTTTAAGCGTTACTGTGTCCAACACAGACCACAGCATTGACTTTCCCATCTTTTCTCCCATCTTCATCAGAACGGCAACTGCCCCTCAGCTAGTGCAACACTGGAGCACAAAGGCCGGGTGACAGTGGGACCTGCCCTGATTCCCACCACAGAGAGCAATTGGGATGTGAGAGGATGGTTTKGCCAAATGCCAGACTGCTTATCATCTCATCTCACTGCAGTCCTTTAAACAGGGCCCAGGGAAAAACAATGAGTAGCAGGCAGGAACCAAAGAAAGAGTATGAAGAGCAAGACAAAGCACTGCTGCAGCTCGGCCAGAACAGACTTCCCAAAGCTATCRATCACCAAGTGGGTTCAGTAGTCCAAGTGATGAGTGCAGACCATGGCTGTGGCAGTGAATAGTACCCCAGATGGAGGGTATGCAAAACAGCATGCAAAAATATTCAAGAGGTAAACGTCACTTGCAATTTTGCACAAATCATTTCCTATCATACAGGCAATATGATAAAAATGAACAGTGAAAGTTCTTTTAAGCATATTACAAATGTTTCACCTCCTTCTCCCATCCACCCCCCTCTCTGGTGACATTATTTTGAAGTAAGGAACATACCTTTACTGAGAAGTGAGAAAAGAAGCATGTGAGAAGCATATGCATATGTTGAGGGACCTAGGCAGGTTGGATAGTTATGCAGAGAGAAACCCCGTGACATTGAGCACTCAAGCTTATGTGAATTATTTTGGATGCCATACCATTCTCTTTTGAAACTAAATAAGTAAACAAAAATTGCATCAAGAACCTATACTTTAATGGACATCTGTCTGGAATGCATTTTTATAGACTTAATAAATAAAGGAGAAATGTGTGTTCCACTGTTTTCCCAATCTTTATTGGGTTTTAGTTTTCACAAGTAGTTTTTCCTTGCTGTAATTGCACTTTCCAGTATTTCCAGTCATTTGTACAACTTCAGTTATGCCAAGAGTAGCTCAACAGAAACACAGCAGTATTRTATCCTAATATTTATCACTCTCTAAGGCAAAACAGATTACTGAGACACTGGCATCCATGCTACAAGCATCCTAGGGAGTTGCTTGAGATTATCTCTAGCTCAGCTGCTTGGACTGAACCCCTAGGCACAGGCATGTGTTATACATTTACTTCAAATGTGTTTTCATTYCCCTCAGAGGGAACCCAGGGCTCTACGGCTGCTCCTCAGTGTGACCTAAGGTACTGTATTTGGAGACAGCAGGGACAGTCACTTGAAAACCACAYTTCTGATCTGAAGCAAAATACTGAGAGATGCATAGAAATACTGAGGATGCATTTGCAGATTTCTTTGCCTGGAGCACTTTTGAGGATGTGAGGTGAGCAGTCCCTTGTCTTCCTTCCCTTGTGAAGATTATGACTGGACCTCAAATGCCATGCATGGAGAGGAAACAAAAATAGTCCTTATGATCCTCCCTATCTCCCCTACATGCTTAGGAGTACTGAAAGCTGCTAAAACAGTTAGTTAAATCAGCCTAAATAAATACTCACATAAAGGTAGGCTGTAATATCATTTACTTACACAGAATATCTTTATTGTTATTAGAGAGAAGAATAACAATTTCYATTTCCATTCACTTTTTACCTAAAAGAAATGCTATAAATACTACAGGAAGTATTTTAAGAGCATTAACGAATTAACTGCTATTCTGTGAGGCAGACAGCATTTTATTCAAAACTCACAGTAAGCAATGTGCACCATGAGGCCGAGCGGGAGACAGAACAATGCTGTCAAAAAGCTAAGCCTGAGCTCTCACCACGAGGCTGTTCATCTTATAACACACAACCTCATTCTCTGAGCCTTCATTTTCTTGACACTAATAATCACTGCCATGAAACTTAATCTTTCTGGCTCAAAGCCATGAGTCAGAGAAATGTCTGGCAACTTGTTGCTCGTTACAAGCAATGAAAAGGAAAAGGTGATGTGGGCACTGGGAGAGCACTTTAGGCATAGTAAAGAAGCCGCCTGGGCAGCAGGAGCTAACAGCCATTCCCCTGCTCAGTTAGTGGTAACTGCAGGGAAATACTTTTTCACTTACAAGTTCTCTTTCATTGTTTCTTCGGTGATTGAGATGAAAATGCTTAAAATTTAATGCTTTAAAGTTTACTCTTTTTTTTTTTTTTTATTGTGGCTGCATGATGCTTAATACCTATTTTTCTTTAAGAGTGGAGGTCCTGCTCAGCCAAAAAAACAAACAAACAAAAAAGGGGAAAAAAAGGAAAACAGGAGCCCTGGCACTCTGAAAACAAGGATAATGCTTATTTAATTGAGTGAAGCAGTCAAATCGATCGTTGCACTTTTAAGTCAGACTTTTCCATTAACTTAAATGTAGATACAGAAAAGGATGACAGTCCTTCCTCCAGCACTTTTCATTGCGGAGGGACCATCTTTACAAAGTATGCTGCTACAACAGCATGATCATTAAGATCAAAAACCTCTGAAGATTAAAATGTTAGCGTAGCCTGTCTAGAATGGAGTCTGATGTCATTCAAGTACCAGGAATATAGTGTAGGCTCTGAATTTCAAACAAACAAAGAGAATATAGCTCTGYAAAAGGGTTCGAACCTTTGCCTGCTGTTCATCACAGTTGAAAATGAATATAGGATATGGATGGAAAGGATGCTATGCCCTTGACCAATGCAGTGCAATCAGGGAATGCAGCCAGGCTAAATTCACAGTTCAAGAYACCTGAAAGATGTATTTTCCTGCAATATGGAGATCTGTTTTTTCAACATGGTGGCAAGAAATTCTGAGTGTCCATCACAAGGTCTTTCACTCACAGCTCTGCTCCAGGCTGTCCTCAAGCAGAGGAGAACTCCAGGYAAGGAGCAGGTTAGGAAAGGGTCCCTGCAATCTGCACCGCCTTCTCCATCTCTGTTAAAAGATCCGCAGTGAAGAGTTTGCTGCTGGTGAACAGGGCAGTCCAAATGCAAAGAAAGGGGTCAATAGGAGAAAGGAGAAGCTTAAAATGCCAAGGGTAGATTAAGGTTGGATACCAAGTTCTTGAAATATTTTTTACATTGAATAAGTGCGATCTGATCAGCTGATACAATCAAAGTAATCTGATTACAATCTGTTGTAAGAGACTGAAATTAATAATGGATAGATTGATAGGATTTTAGGGGGAAGCTATTTTAATTTGTGATAAGGMGACAGCAAATTTCAGGTCTTGATTGATTTTTGAATATCCATCAATATYTCTTGCATTAGCTGTTAGGAAAAAATATTTTCAGTTATGAAAGTCTTCTCAGAAAAAAAATGTACTCTTTTCTTTTTCATATTGAGTTGCCAGTACTGAAAAAAATAAGGTAAATGTAAAGACTATTTGTTACTATTTTTGCAATTTACTCTCAATAGGACAGTTGRACATATAACATTTCAGTGTTCCTGTATTAGTTTTATTTAAGATTTGGCATTGTTATTTAATTTAAGCCCTYATAACACCTGAGTCCTAACAGAAAATTATTACTTAATAACTAAAGAACACCAAATATAAGTTCAGGATACAACACTTTATTGATCTTCCCCAAGAYCATCTGGCATTAGCCTGAAAAAAATTACTGCCCTGTATCTTCTCTGGAAACTYTTGCTTTTTGCCTAAATCTCATCATCTATCTAGCCTTTCCTGTTTGGCAATATTTTTTGTGAACTTTTTATATTGCTATAGTTCTTCTCCATGCTCTACAGTTGTGTATTAAGGGGAAAAAAAAGAATGCACAGAAGTAGGAGTATTTTCAAAATCTGTTGGTTTTGCTTACTTTAATTGCCTGAGTTGTTTGACACCTGTGGATAGAGAGTTTAGCATATATGCATACATCTATACATACTTACATAAACATATACAAAACCTTCCCATTCTTGTAGGATTCACAAGATACTGATGCACAACTGATGTACAACTTTACCGCAGCATGAAATACTGAGTAACGAGGAYGCCTACCAGCCTCTCAGGACTTTCAAGTCCTGCCAGTTTAAGCCCGACGCAGCCATGCTAATAACTAGTTAGATCTTTGGGAAGGTAGACATAGGATTTATGTGGACACATGACATATCCTTGTCGCTGACTTAGCTTTACTAGGAGAGCCACACAGACAYATAAAATGGAATTGTGCCCCTGAGCTCTCCTTAACGACAGTTTTGTCTTTTACTCATCGCCAAAAAGGTTTCAGGAAAGTCTTTACCAGCAAACGTCATTAATATTTCCTCTCTACTCCCGCCTTCCCGTGAGTTTTGATATGAACAAAGTAAACTATTTTCACTGAACTTCACATTACTAAATAGCAGGTTACATGGGACAAAGGCAAAGCATTTTAAAAGTTAATGTGCATGAAGAAAAGATACAAAATTGAACTAAAAAGTAATTAAAATTCTACAGGAAAGAATGTTTGTTAGGGTGATATCTTCCTTTTTGTGCCACACTACCTATAAAAAAAAGATACACTTTCCAAGCAAGATCCTTATTATGGCTACATTCTCTTCACAAATGGAAAGTAGGGAAGACTGAGATGATACGGGTCAACCAGCCTGGAAGTCCTCGGGGAGAAAGTGCATGTCCCGCACAGCGGTGTGTGTTGGCCTCTGAGGCAGTTGGCTGAGATGATTATCAGTGAAGATGATGGTAATAAACTTCCATTTGTCCATATTGAAGGACCTCTTAAAAGCACATATTAAAATGTTTGTTCTTTTAGTAGGAACACAAGGCACTTAGAATGTAAATGTGTATACCCACCCAAAGAGAGACTTTATCTTGTGGCTATTTTGTATAAATATAACATTGGGTACTTTGAGTAACTTTGAGCAGTGTGAGTCACAGAAATTATTCAGTTTAGCACATTTGCTTTATACATATGTGACCAGGTAATATAATAGGTGGTCAGTCACACCATGTGCCTTGGCTTTGGTGATAATTCAACCCATTTTCTGTGACACAAGTATTGACATGTTGGACGAAATAGAGACATAAAATTTGTTATCCAGTGCAAGCAGGAGTCTAACGTTTATGCTCTAAGCCAAATATAGAAGTACAATCTATTGTATCATTTTGTCAAGTTTCTTTACAGCTATTTGCATATTAATGAATTAGCTAATGAGCCTATTAGACTGTTTAGTCATCTAAGAAGGGAATCTCCTGCTTACTGAAAGCCTAAATTGTTTTATTGTTTATTTATGTAGCATATATTCCAAACAAAACATAATGGAATTTAGATAAACAATGAAATTTGCGAGTCACACAATTATTGTTGGAGTAGTAATATTTTATTAGTACRGATTACCTAAAAGGTATGAATATTAATATTTCAATTAAGAAAATACACACTCCAGGACAAACAGGAAGTCAGCAACAAAAACAGTTTAAATTAGGTGATAAAGAATTGAAATGGAGTAAACATTCACCTATTTTAATATGCCAAATGAAATTAAAATTGTGAAGATGTCTGGAATAATATACTTCTGTTATCTTGTTTTCAATAGGCAGGTTATTCTTTTAGAGGAAATTTGTTTAAGCTATCCACGGAAGGATAATAATTTCTGAGAGTTAATTTTCTTTGTTATAATATCTGACAAAGAAATATGCAAAATGAAATCTGSGGAAGACTTGCAGCCTAGCTATAACTTTACTATCTAACTACTGAAAAGTGTTTTTGCCAATTATAACAAAAATRACTTTGGAAAGAGCAGGAAGCAGGGAACTTGGTGTTGCCTCTATTTTTATCAGAACTCACTTTAAAATTGGASACTGAATGTAAAAGAATCATAAATGTATGTAAAGCTGGCAAAAAAGAATTATGTGCTCCAAGGAAAAAAATTATATGTTTTCTACATATTGATCAATTTTATGATAGGTATTGCTTATTTTAATAGCATAAGTGTCATTTGTCTATTTATTGGCTGGAAAATATTTCAATAGAGTTGGCAAACAAGTAACCTCCTCTAGCACCTCTGAATAATTCAAACTCCAGTAACTCATGGTAATTCAAAAAGCATTTAGAAGTATCTTMATCTTTATAGTCTTTCTTTGGATATATGGGGATGATGCAATTCAGGTAGCCGATATCCTTTCCATGACTGTTTATTTATTTATCTGTTTATTTTAAAGACGGCTCGGTTAAATACTGCTTCCCTATCCAGACTGAAGACCTTTTTGCTTGGTGCAGAAGAGCTGCATCTAGTTGCTAYGTGATCAGACAAAGCGAGGAGGTTAAGAGACTTGTCATAATCAGTGGAGCATGCTTTCAAATTAAGCTATCCTGGCTGCTCTGCATTAGACTGGGAGGAAAATAAAGCTAGTTTGGTCAATGATCTTTTAATAATATTTCTTGTCATAATAAAAGAGGAAACAGGTTTCTCCTCATTCTTCTAAACAGAAATAATAGAATAGCTCACATTCTCCACTACCACGTAAACAAAGAGTTGTTTATTTATTTAAACACAAGTCAGACTGCATCATTCTAAAGGATTTAATCACAAATATTGGTGGATTACATTAAGAAAATTCTTTGGTCTTGCTGTTTATTATGTGAGATATCAACACCTTTATGGTCAGTACCAGCTTTGCCCATGAGTAATCAGTTTACAGACAGTGCTGTTTCTCAATTATAGCAGCTCTGTGTAACTTATTAGTCTTTTCCCTGGACCATTCATTATCATCATTCTACCTAGTTTTAATGAAGTCCAAGACTCCTTGAAAGAGCTCCTTTCAACTTTCTTCAGCTAATCTTCAAAGAGTATTTTTATCTGGGTAGAGTAAGATCACGTTGCTTTACTAACTACCTCATTAAATTGATGTAAGGACAGGGTAGTAAGAGAGGGGGCTACTGAGCCCAAGGAGGTTACAAATTTAACTAGCTTAGTTCTTGCTATGCAGCTGTGCGCTCCTCRACTCCAATTCAGTCCAAGCCTGAATCTGCCCTTAACACCATCTGTACGTATAGGATGACGTTAGCTTGCAGGCATCCGCCTGTCCCATGAGACCATTTTGTTTCTACAGTTGCTTTTTGGGACCCAAGAGACAAAATTAAGCTCTCTGTAAGTCTACAGCTGCTCTTCTAGCTGCGCTTCTGCAGTCTAGAATGAGCTCATCAAAGGGCAGGTGGTCAGAGAAGCTCCTTATGCCTCAGAAGTGCTTCTAGTTGTTCAGCCCTCTACATGACAAGCTATGCAAAAATCACAAATCACCTTTTTCAGTAGATTTAGCTCAGTACTGTGAAGAATGTGATCCTGACTATGTTTAAATAGTTCTTTTCAAATCATATGGACTATTTACAGACTTAAAGATAGTTGTTTCTTTAGGTAATTTGCAGAAAACTCTGATATATGGAAGTGCAAACATATACCCACTGATATAGAGGAAATCTTCCATAAGAAACTGCATGTGTGTACATATTAATGTAATATACCAGAGATTGTAAAACACAGCATCTTCAGAATGAGAAAAAAATGAACATTTACTTCACTCMCTCATGTTTGTTCTTCCTTTCCAAACCAAACAACAACTGGACATACCTGTATTATTTTTAGGGAAAATGGAAATGGAATCACCATTGCTCAGATTCAGACCACAGTTGCAAATACTGTCAGCAAAACTGACAGCATATTATGGCAAATAAAAAAGGTCCTAAATGGTAGCTCTATTGTATTTTTTTCTGTCTTAGATTTTTTCTGTCTTATATATATGTATATTTAATAGTCTTATTATTAATGTATTGTATCACTTTTTAAAGCCGTGTTCTTAAAAAGACCACAATTTCCCATTTCCATGGGCATAATCACAGTTTCTCAACTCTACCCAGATAAGATCAAAGTCCTTCAAAAATTAGCCTAACAGAGAAARTATTACTCTGTGAAGGACAATTTTGACCCTAATAAGTGCTACAGGAGTTATTATTGATAATAATCATATACTGCAGTGTATACCTGGAGTCCCAAAAATTACTAGATCTCAGTATACACTCTAATATGGAGATATAGTCTCCCCACAATTTCTTTTCCCACATAGACTAAGCAGCTAAAGCTGCTCTCACACAAAAGATATAAAGTGTTGGGGTCTTTTTGTTTTGTTCTGTTTTGTTTTTTGGTTTTKGGGGKKKTTTKTTTGTTTGTTTGTTTGTTTTTTGTTTTTCTTTCCCTAGGTCATTTACCATGACATTTCTTCACTAAGGTTGAAGAACAACCAAAGTGCATGATAAGATCACAGAAAGATTCAGATACGAAGGGACTTCTAGAGGTCATCTGGTCCAATCTTCTGCTCAAGGCAGAGCTAMCATCAAAGTTAAATCGGGTTTCTCATGGTCCATCTCAGCAATTGAAATTTTACTGCTTCTCTGAACAACCTATTGATCTTGACCTCTCTATGAAATTTCTTCTTTATACTCCATAGATTTTTCTGTATTTCACTATGTATCTCTCAGAAAACCCTGTCTTCATCTTCTCTATGACTGCCTTCTATCTACCAGAAGACAGCAGCTAGATGTTCCCTAAACCCTTGTTTTTCAAGCTGAAAAAATAATTCCTTCCGCTTCTCCTTATAAGGATGCCTGCTACAGCCCCCTAATTATTCTGATGGGTATCTGCTGCACTATCTCCAGATTCCTCTTTCACAGGGGAAGRAGAGGGGAACCAGAATGGGACACAGGACTCAAGAAGTAGCCTCACCAGTGCCAAGAAAAGGGGAATGATCCTTTCCTTCATTCTGCTGGCTATGATCCTGAAAGCAGAGCCCCGCATATTTTTAGCTCTGCGTGGGCTCATGTGTGGTAGCACGAATAGGTTTAACCTAACTGCCTGGAAGGTCAAGGAAAGCATAGTGATGCTGCAATCATATCTGTAAATGGTCACCTGTACACAACTAACAGGGCCAAGGCAACCAAGCTTAAACAATTTTCTCATAAGCTGAGGTCAAACAGTATACTCTTGACCCAAGTCTCAGCCATGAATAAGAGAAGATAAGAGAGGAGAAGAATAAGAAGATATTAGCTCGAAGATATACAATTTAGGGTGAAAAATGCATGACAAAAGTTACCCAGATGGTGCATAATCCCCTAGGCAAGTGCCATGTCACATGATACGGGACTGCGAGAGCAGTGGTGAGAGCTGTTAAGGGTTACACACACAGACACATCCTATTGACCCCACTGAAGTCTGGGGCTGGTRTTACTGTCAGAAAGAAATATGTCACGATTTTCCTTCCCATGAGCTTGAGAGCTCCTCTAATCCMATTTCCTTGCTCAAGGCAGACTCAAACCATCACTGATTACATCATTCCTGGCCAATGCTTGTCCCTGTTTGCTAAAAATCTTCAGTCGAGAAGATTACCAGGTGAACTCTTTCATTGCTTGACTATCCCTACAGTTAGAAACAAATCTCTAAAATCTAACCCAATATAGTCGTAGGCTTTTAAAAGAAGACTATAAATACTTGTGTGACATGATTTAGAAACAGTTGGCCCTGTCTTTGACCAGCTGCCACAGACCAGACAGCATCTAGGGGC
Source organism: Eudromia elegans (assembly GCA_003342815.1). Lineage (NCBI taxonomy): Eukaryota > Metazoa > Chordata > Aves > Tinamiformes > Tinamidae > Eudromia > Eudromia elegans. The sequence goes on along the minus strand of PTEX01000039.1, from coordinate 1,926,176 downwards.
CACTTCCACCCCTGCACTCCTTCCTTTCTCTGATTACTGAGTTGTTTTCAGAAAAAAAAAAAAAAAAAATTCTGCTAAATCATCTGGCAATTGTCTTTCTACATGACACTGAAGGGAGTACTAAAAGACAGGAATGAGATAAAATGCCATTTGATGCAGCAAAACTTTAAAAAATGAAATAACAATAATCTTTTTATGGTATTAATTTTATATTCTCCGAGATATTATGTAGCATAGATTTGGATGATACACCATTTTTAAGAATGAAATAATAGTTTCTATTTATATATATTTATCAACTCATACATAAAAAAGCAAATAATTATAACAATCCAATAGTAAGGCATGCTTTTATTTTCCTTTTGTCTAAAACCAACTCTGGCTAATTTGGAAAGAGTGCATTAGTCATACAAGCATTTTGGATGAAGGAAGGTAACTATGGAAAATATTATCTTAGAGAAATTAGTTTCAGAACCTTGTTGTCACACATCTACATAAAATCTTTCTACATCATATGGGATGTAATTGCTTCTGTTTTATTAATGGAAAAGGTACGTTACTTCAAAATAAAATCGTGTAGCAGAACACTGAGTTGTTTAAATTATACCTTTTTCGAGGCTTTTGGAGTGAGAATTGCTCTAGGCATTTTGTGTGTCTAGTCACTCTCACACCCTGAAACTGAAATTTCCTGGCATGACTGAATTTCTTGGTATTCTGCACTAATTTGTTTTCTGAGAGCTTGGATATATTCTAGAATTCAAAAGAATATAGTAAGAGAGTGAAAATGAAGATGACAGTAATTTGAGGCCCTAATTAGTACCTGTAGGCTGATTTGTAATTAGTAAAAGTTCATTAGAATTATCCGTGTTTATCAAGAAGTATTCCAAACAAAGCGTACAAAAAAGCATTCTGCATATAATTGTTAGGTTTTGTTTCAATTGGGTTTTTTCTACTTTGAACTGAATAAACTATGCCTGTAAATCTATTGTATTTGGGAAAATAATTAATAATTAGGGGATCCTTAATTGCTAATGAAGAGACTAGTGTTAAAATACTAAGAGATCAGCTTTTGAATAATTGAACTTCCATAAACAAGCTGCACTTAATATCAACATCTAAATAAATTAATTTTGATTTAAATTGTGATCATGTTTTGAACTAAATCAATGCAAACCCAGAGACCCTCTCTCATTTAGACAGGTTTTGGTGCAAACACTATACACTCCTAAAAAAAAAAATTCTCTCTCAAAACAGTCGTAAAAAGGCTCTTTCCTTGTGGTTAGATACACAGTAATGTCTATATTCAGTTTCTCAAACTTGGCATGGAAGTCATAAGCTTTGGCTGCAGAAGCAGATATTTTACTTTGCACAAATGTGGTCATTATGCCCCAGTTCCATTGGCAAGAGGGTGAACAAGCCGTAAGTCTGAGTGCTGCAGCTTGCTCTCCAGTTCAAGTGCCGCATGGCCTTGGGCACACAGGCAGCTCTGACTGACAGAGAGGCACCAAAACTCCCTTCGGTCTGACTGAAAGTGAATCAGCTGAACTTTAATTAGATGTGCAAAGCCCTTTGAGGATCTGAGAACCGGATTTTTATCCTTTCTTGGTCATAGAAAGCTCTTTATTTAAGACCTTTCTTTATTCAAGACGTTTCTTAGGCCAAGGGCTGTCCTATGTCTCTGCCTCAGTGACGTGTTAGCAAAATACCAATATTTCATTTCTGCTAACGTTTTCATTGTTTTAACTGCTGAAAAAACAAACCCCTTAGGAACAGTAACTTGTTTTAGGGGTAGGTCTTCTCTCATTTTATTTATTTATATTTATAAGACAATCATCCCTATGCAAGAACTTACCAAATTTTTAGATTGCAGCCCACCTGGTCTATAATGCCTGCTTTGGAAGGAGTTATTTCTTACCTTGGCTGGTCTTTTTCCCCTCATCAGCCACAGTTGGGCACTTATATGACAAGTGGCAAAAATCCTATTGAGGATTCCTACAAAGACTGACTGCCACAATATACAGCAGCCTGATGGAGCCATTGCCRTGATATTCCTATATGGGGCAGGACAAAAGGACCTCTGCTAAAAAAAAATGCCAGATTTTGTGGCAAATGAGTACATTGGTATCTGTTTCTTCAACTCTATTTCAAAATGATCTCAGGTGCTGCAGTGAAAACGGCACCAGTGCGCTCCTYTCTTGATCACAGCTCCTGTTTCATAGTCTTAATTACTTACGAGACCCTTGGTAACTCTGCCCTCACTGAGTGCCTTAGCAAGCTAATGGCTGGTACATTTAAATCAATTAAACCACATTAAACATTCACAGCCAAGATTTTTAATATTGCACTCTTTAAATTGGGCTTGCACTAAAAGATATTTTAAACTGCTAATAAGAATTCACGGCAGGAGGCAAGACCTGACTAGTGGCTCTACCTCACACAGCTCCTGAACTGCTCATACTGTGATCTGCAGGAGCAGCAGACTGCCATTGCCAGRCTGGGAGTGGAAGTTTAGTTTTGATTTCAGATTCCTCCGAAGTACCTTGTGTGCTATGGCATGCAAATAATCAGTGCATAAAGCATGAGAATAACACGACAGGGCTCAAAATCTGTATAATTTTTGCAACTCTCTCTTTTTCTTCCTCTATTTAATAATTGCTTAAAACTAAGTTGATATTTCAGAACTAGTGTATGACATGCTAATAACAAGTTGGCAAGTAACAAAGTAATTGTCTGTCATGTAAATGTAATACCTAATGCAAAAAATAGATTATTCTATACCAAGTAACTTTGAGGACTAGGTGATTAAATGAGTACATTCTGAGGGCATAGGTCCTACCGAAAATGACAAAGTTTTGCTTCTACATTATCTGTAATCAAAATGATCCCAGTGYCATTTCTAAGTACTAAGCAAAATGTAAACACCCTTGAGAGACAGTTAAATGATAGGCACATTTAAACAATGTATGCACTAAGGCCTCCTGTAAATGCGCAAGGGCGAAATTTCAGACCATAAAGGAAAGGCCACTCAAACAGCAGCTTGAAGGGAAAATATTAAATACTTCAAAATTTTAGAAAGCTTTAAATCAAGCCTACATCCCTGGTCCATGACCTTGGTTATTCTCTGGTAAAAACAAAAATTCCAAATAGTCCCTCGATATAATTTTGCTTTTCAGCCTTTGTTAAAGCCTCGGTTCACTCAAACGTTATTAGAGATACTTTCTCCAGCTTTTTGTCATCAAAATGTGTGATCTCYCTTCCTACTCTGTTTGCCACTGGGCAGAGCTGTAAAATATGATACATACCTGCTGTAYGTGTGCGTATGTTACTGGACTGAGTAAGGTGTTTTGCAAGTGGCACCATTTCTCCTGTTAAGTTACAAGGTTATTTACAAGTTCTTATAATGAAGAGCAGCAKATGATTAGAAGAAAACACACATTTTGGAGGTAAAAGAGGGTGCAGCCAACGTGGAGAAGAGGAGGCACCACAGCTAGCTGGGGAAAGCAGACAAAAGCAGAAAGTCTAGAATGGGGAGCACTTCAAACAGCAGAGAAGTAAAATGATGAGCCTCAAATAACGTGGGGAAATGAAGAAAAGACCTATAAAAGCAAAGAAAATGCTACTAAAGGAGGAAAAAAATAAAAGAACTCTTCTTCTCCTAACTAAATAATATTTTATAAATTACAGGGCAGATAAGAAATAATAGAGATGTAAGGGAAAATAGAACAAAGCAAAGAGCAAGCRGAGAAGAGACAGGAAGCAGGGCAACAAAATGGAACTGAGGCACAGAWTGAATGGAGATGGGAGAAAGAGAAAGCAACAAACAAAACATATTTTGCTTTTAGCTAGTGATGCATATTTTTAGTACAAGTTTAATCTTTTGTGGCAGCCATAATTATGTAAAATAGCAATCTGCATCCTAGATATCTACTGAAAGGAGAAGTACTGGYTGCAGAATTTCAGAGAACACATACTGTGTGTTGTAGATTACGACATTTGTCAGCAGGATAGCYGTCATCATCAGTCTGCTCAGAAATTCAGTGATTAAGATTGAGTTAAAGCCTGTGTAATTTTTATAGCTTTCATAAGGTATTACTTTTGTTCAGACATAGTGATTTTTAAATGATTAGCTGGCACTTGCTGATTGTCCTGAAATCAGCAAGCTGAAACATTAACCAGGAAGGAGAGCAGAGCACTGGAAGAATTAGTTTGTGCTGTGCAGGGTTGCAGTCACTGTGATTTCCCCACAAATTTGTGCATTATCTCATCTCTCTGAACTGTAGGCTATGCTGTAAATGAAAATGCCACTTCAAAAGACTTTTGACTTAAAACATTAAGATTAAAAACAAGTTGTAGTTATGTTGTGAGAAGCTTGACTAAGAGCAAGCAACAGATGATCTACTGCTGTCACAATATCCTTCCTGTAATATTAGTTGTTTTTTCTGCTGTTATGCTAAGAATCATCCCAGTCATTAGTTCAAATTCAGGCTTCTCGTTSGTTATTATATAGAAAAACTCTATATTGGATTAGGAGCGGCAGAAGTAATACAAAAGAATATGCTACTGCCCTGAAGGGCTTAACCAGACAATTCCCTCTGGGAATGAAACTGCCTGGGGTATTTTCTCCATTACCAGAACTGAAAGGTCTTGAATGTAGCAACAGTTCTTTACAAACAGCAGTTTAAAGGAAGGAAGGAAAAAAAAAAAAGGGAGAGGGAGAGAGGATCCCAAACACTAAAAACTAAAAATAAAATTTTAAGTTTTCAAAATTGTTTAGAAACAAGTTATATGGAATGCAAGATCTACACCTTAGCTAGTAGAAATTAGTTCAGACAAAGGAATAGGCTCAATTCCAGTATTGTTAGCTKCTGCAATCATCAAATATGTCAGCATGATTTAATAATTTTTGGTATGTGGTTAATTCAAAATCCAAAAGCAGAACAAATCTTTTATGCCAAAAAATAACCAACAGATAATAATACATCAAAACATGTATAATTTWTGTAAAGGAGAACTTAGATAAGCATTTAGAAGTCAAACAATATTATATTCAACTAAATTGCACTGATATTCTCACTCAAAAAGAATAAATACAATGATAATCTATTTAGATGGTATCCATTCCCTTTTAATTCTCTGCAGATAAGTTTCAAACATCTTCGTTTGTTGAGATGGACTAGACATTTCCCAAATATTTAAGTAAAAGGGCTTCATTCATGATTGGTTAAGTTGGGCACATGAGTATTGCTAAAATGGTAACACTATAGGTTTTTTTTGTCTGCACTAAGCATTCCCAATTCTCTCTTCAAACATTTGAATAGTGTGATTAGCATCTTCATTTGGCAAGAGGAAAATGTTAAAACTCAGACAGAACTCATCTCATTGTAAGCACGATGGAAATTAATATGAAGCTTCCTATAGAATGGATTTAATCAAGCTCTTATTATTGCAATATCTGCATATATTTAATTATAACTGGTTAACTGCCCATAGAGACTCTGTAAGGATGAGGAAAGAATGGCATTGTCCTTAATAGAAGACCTTTTGTCTGAACCTTTTGTGTTCATTATYCTTATAGAACTCTAAAATGAGGGATCAGTTTGTTAGCTGAAATAAAGTTTAGTTTAAATAAATTAAAATGAYATTTCCAACATTTTTAAAGAAAAATATTGTATCATTTATAACCAATTCAGCAGYTATTTTTTCCATCCTACTGTAAGACTGTTTTCCTGCTGTTGCTACGTTATTACGAGGTTGTTTCCATCAAGTTTGTCTAYGCTTTCTGCTGKTTTTGTTTGTTTTTTTCKTGCTCTGTTTTCCATATGGTAAGCCTCACAGCTGTTGTTTTATGGGAAGCCTATCCTTTAAAAATTTACATTAGCAGTGTGCTGTGCTTTGCTACAGATTCAATGAAATGGAAATGAAGGAGAGGCGCTACTCAAAACACASGGTGACGTAACTGCTGGCTCAGCGGTTTCCAACGGGATAACGAAAAATGTGTCTGCGCACCAGTGGCTACACTGAGACCTTTAACAAGGTCAGAGCCTCCGGACAACGGGCCAGACCCTGTTCTCAGAAGGCAAAGAGCCACTTTTCCCTCCAACTGGCCAGAAGCTTTGGAGTCGGTGACTATTTTTTCCTGAAAGTTTAACATAGTATAAAGAGGAAGCTGGCAGGATGTGCAAATTCTTTCCTTGCTTTTGCTGAGGAGAAGATTTACCAAAAACATGCTGCAAAAGATGGTAATTATTTCTGTCACATTCATAAATACTAAAAAACAGTGGGTTAAATAATTCATCATCTCCTCAACGTTTTTCATAACCATCATTCTTTTTTTTTTTCTTTGAAAAAAGGAGACAGAACAGAGATCTAACAGTCCGTATTTAAAGACAGAAAAAAAAAAAGAGGGAAAACTGTACTGTCAAGCTGTGAAAGAGAATGAGTGAGTCTTTGCATATTCTCTTGGAAGAGAAACCTTCAGAAGCAGAGGGATTCAGGTCATAAAAACAATTTTGAAGCTCTGCCTTCAGGCAGGGTTGCTGGCACAGAGCAGACACGCAGGCAGGACTCTAGCTTTTATTGTAACTCCTGTGTCGCTTTGATGACCCAATAGAAGGATCAAGTTAAACATGGCTAGTCTGGTGACTTCAGAACTGCTTAAGGCACCGTTTGAGGAAGATCTGAAAATAAAAATATCTGCTTCCCTGAAGAWTATATGTTCCTCTCCCTCTATGGTACATAAATCTAGAATTAAAGGTGTCAGACAGTACATAATGTAGAGCCTGCAACACAGATAACATTAAAGCAAACAATTGAACTGTTGAAAAAATAGCAACCCCAAATTTAAAATTCAGCTGTCATATTGAYGAATTACATTAATTTATGTGCATACAGCTCTCTAGAAAAAGCAGCAGAATCAGACAAGAGCAAAATGGAACAGTAACTATATGGGACCTCAGAGTATTTTAAGAACTCTATACCATAGACTCAAAGTTTATTTATCTAATAAATAATTCCATTTTACCTAACATTTTCACTCCTCTGTGTCAGATGCTTCATAGAGCCATAAGGATAAATTTCTTCAGGTACAGTGAGCCAGTGAAATTCAGTCAGTAAAGAAAGAGAACAGAGTATGTACTGTAAGCAGTACAAAACTCAGGAGAACTCCAGATATTGTAGTACTTATAGACAAACTAAAATTAAATTATGGTAATATTCCATACCTATCTTTTAGTAGGTATTAGAATTGCTCTTTGACTTGAAAATCTCCAAGAGTTTTTGGGAAGGACATCTACTCTGAATAGACATACTAATGTACTTTATGCTCTGTGCAAATGCTTGTTTTGTGTGCAGAGAAAATGGAAAATTTTTTCAAATTCTGTAAATTTCCCTACCTGACATTGTGWAGTTGAGTTTTTAGATGTCTCTTTTAAGGCTAGGATATGTCTTTAGAGAATTTACCTAATCATGAATAAAATTTGGCGTTCTTTATGGAGTAAAAAATYGTGTTGTTTAATTTTAATTTATTACTGAGAGATTGCCAATGAAACTTTATTATAGTTTAGAACTTAGGATACATAATAATGCTTTATTATGCATGTTTTCCTGCAGAAGTGGCAGAATATGTAATATATTTAACTTACTGAGTATTCCTCTCTCCATTTTGTTGCACAGTGAGACAGTAGTCTTCTTTGCTGCATGATCAGTGCTGTCACCAATTTTGATCAGTGCTGTCACCAAGCGGGCTGAGGAAATCTGTCAGTTCYCTACCATCATGTTGCTGTGACTCCCTCAGAGGTCAGCAAATTCCTTGAAATTCCTAGGCTTTCTAACAGAAATGTCTACAAATAAAGTCAGGAAAAAAAATACAGATGTGTGATTTTGGGTTGAATTTTTTTGACCATTTTTGATTTTATACATTTTTTTTATATATGTGTTTATGTATGTATGTATAAAGAAAGAGATCATTTTCTTCTATTAAGAGAAAACTTAGCCACCAGCTTTATGAAGATCTGGTTAAAATCTGAAAAATTCTCTCTAGTTGAGTTGCATCCATTCCCTTCCCTGGAGTCTACTTTTAAATAACGGTGATGAAACTAGCAAAACAATCTTGACAATGTTCTGTAATTTATGGTGTGTTGGGTTGATGGTTCTTAAGTTCATAATGCGACATTGCAAACTACTGTGAATTAAAGAATAGAAGAAAGCTTTGGAAGAGGCTGGATAAGGAAGAGCAAAAAGAAAACTCATAGTCAACCTGCTATATATTTTACCTAACTCRTACTTAAAAATAGCATTAAATTGCATAGCAGAATAAGCTACATGCAAAAAGGCACATGTTCAAACTTATTTTAGAAAGACACAAACAATGACTCAATAGTGCAGTTTTATTTAAATATAATATTGCAAAACTGTACGGATTAGGAGACAGAGCTAAACAAATATTCATAGAGCTGATTTATATCAGTGAACCATATTACAATCATATTGTAAAAATAAAGAATCTCAGAAATTATGAAACATTCCTGTTTTCTACAGGTCCAGTTCAGCAGATTTATCAGACCTCTTGGTAAGACAAATATTAGAGTTTCAGAATGAAATGGAGGAGCCTAYTGGAATCACTCCTGAAACAGTATCACTGTTGCAAGTGCCTAGAAAATAAAAAAAAAGGATCATGCTTACTAATGAAGTCCATGTATTGATACAGACATTGCACTAGGCTGCAATACACACAGTATGGAAAGCCATACTGTGGCTTTGTACTTCTCTGTGCAGGGACAAAGGATTTTGGTGGCTGATATTCTGTGTCTTAACGAAACCTTTTCTAGCATGATAAAGCAATTTATGAAGTTGATAATAGGAATAGTGAATATGATGCGGAGTTTTGTAATGTTGGTGAAATAAAATAGGGCAGATGTGAATATTGTARTTATAGTTTATATTAAATACAGGGGTTCTGATATTTTCATAAAAGCTTCTTTTTGGCCTGTTCTATCTATGGAGGTTCTCATATTACAATTTCAAKAGGACACAGATTTGCTTCTAATCATAGCTTGAACTGGCTGTTAGGAAGAATTTCTATGTGGAAAGAGTGGTGAGCAGGCAGCCCAGGGAAGTGGTAGAGTCACAGGCCCATGCTATGTTCAAGAAATGTGTAGATGAGGCACATAGGGACATRGTTTAGCAGGTATGCAGATGTGGTGTATGCAGGGATGATGTTGAAGCATTTATGGCTGGATTCGATGATCTTAAATGTCTTTTCCAACCATAATGATTCTATGATTTCATAACACAAAATTGAGTTTTGCACACCAAACATTGCAAAGTATTGATCTTGAGTAACATGAAGCCCCATAACAATATCAAATTCCTTTTTCTTGAAATAGTTTAGTTTACAATGAATTAGAGAAGTATCACATCAAAATTTTCGCTTATGTGTAGCCAGCTCTTCCCCTCACCACCACAGTTCTTAATGCAGATGTGATCTTTTGGACACAGCTTGAGGTCAGCACCTTCCAGGGGACAGACTGTCATGCATGTGAACAAATCCTGCCTTTTTTTCKGTTGAAGATGCCCAATATGGTTCATCTACAAGAGGGCTCTTGCAGAATTGAAACTTAAGGGAAAGCAGAGCACAAGGATATGGGCAGGGCATCCGGACAGGATAGAAATTTCCCCCTCAAGCATTTCTTCAAGCTAGAAAATACCCATGGTGTTTGTAGCACATTATGTAGGAGATGCATGTCAGCTTCAAAGGGAAGGGAAGTGAATAATTACAGACCCTGTGAGATCGATTGATGTTTGTCCAGCTCCTTTACAGAGTAAARCCTAAATCGGAAAAGACTACTTTTTTAGTGCTTCTGAAATACAATGACTACAAAGGCTTTAAAGCTTTATTAAGAAAAAGGAAACAGTGCCACCTAACTGCAGGAAATATTTATATAGAGAGATTTACATATATATATATATRYAWATATATATATATAAACATATAAAATTAAAGCCAAATTTATAATTAAAGAAAACTTATGTTTGGCTTTTAAATCATGTCTGTTGGGGGAGGGGAAGGAATCTGTCTATGTAAAGAAGTCCTACCTGTAGTTAAGGTATTGCTAGTGCATACCTTTTCTAAAATCATCACTGGGAAATTTAGTAGATTTTATAATGCATGGTTTGCAGTAGAAATGTTTTCATTACCAAACAACATCTCATAAAAAATGCTTTTCATTTGGAGAAAACTAAGCAAGATTACCGTTTAATTGAGGAGACTAAATCAGACCATATTCAGCTTCTAGTCKGATGGGCAGTGGTTCAGAACACAAATGCCTTTCGGAGGTTTTTACCTCCTATAGTCCTTTATGCTAAAGGTTATTGGTAGCTGCTGAAGGTCCGTTTAATGGACCTGACATATCATGGAAGCTGTGTTCATAAGCAAGCCCTATAAGCACATCAGTATAGCCATAGAGGATCTTAAGAAGCCACCAAGAGTGGATGTATAGAGAAGAAAGACTATAAAAAGCGTTGTCTTTGAGTACCTTGAATTAGAGTGCTTTACAGAAGCAATTTTAAGCCCTTCCTGAAAATGTCTCCTCTGAGTTATTTCAGCTTTTTTTTAATACTCATAGTCTCTACCCACTTTTAAACTGAATTTCCATGTTTATATATTCATACATGCATACATATACACGCTTTTCTTCTATAGTTCTTTCCATCAGCATAGTTTTCAAAATGATTGCTTCTGCAGTATAAAGAGAATATCCTATGTGATCAAATACTGTGACAGTCCCCTGCCTGAGAACAGAAATACAGATTTATGGAACCTTTTTATCATAAGAGAACTGAAAACATAATTTGTARCACCAGGTGAAGCTGTATTACATAAGCATTGCCAATGTGAATGTATATCCAGATGAGATGTGTATCTAGGCTCAAAGCCCAGTTTCTAAAATGATTCCCACTGTATGTTCCTGCACAAAAACAATGTACAAAATTTATGAGCCTATTGCAATTGTCCAAGYACCTGACTGAATAACAATGAACAAAGAAGAAATTTTTTTTTTTTTTAAAAAAAAGATGAATTGCAAAGTTCAGTAAACATTACAAATACTAATCTGGCATCATATAGGATCATTTATTTTCAATGAAAAAATGTTTATGTTCACTACTAAGAATTCCAATATATGAGCATATTTTGATACAGTTGCTTCCCAGACACAACAAAGTAAATATGCGGCACAGTCAGCCTTGGAGWTTCCATATGCATGTTGTCCTGAAGAAGTAGCAGTTAGCTTTCTTTAGTATATTATTCCTGTATCTTCTTTTCTTAGTGTTCATCTTCTTACATCTATGTTTTTTCATGTCACAAATTCTATCTGAGAAGAGAGAGGGAAATGTTCATCAAAATGTCTATCCTCTAGAATGAAAAATTAAATTTTTTTAAGAAAAACGGCTGATGCACACTTTCAGTGGAGTGACATTTGGTTACTGATTTTCGTGTTTCCATTTTAAAGACATTTTAATTTCATGAAAATAAAATAAAATAAACAAAATAAATAAAATAAAATAAATTTCATAAAATATGTATATCATTTTATAACATCGTTTTGACTAACACTGAGCTTTGTCGACTAACTGTTGTGGATGAGAATTTCACTTCTTCAAAGGCTAGGATCCATCTGACATTTTCAAATATCATTAAAGTATTCAAAAACAGCAAAGTGTTGTATCACAAAAAGGTGAATTGTGCGTGAATCTGATGCTAAACCTGTGATGATAAGGCTTGGAATCCTAGGCTTGACATTTGATGTATTCTCTTCATCTAGTGCAGAAATTCCTGATTATTTCACTTTGAATATTTACCTTGAAAGGAAAACACCAGTAAAAYGCTTCTATTAGTGGTAGTATTTCTAAATGATCCTTTCTGAAGTTTTCTCTCACTTCTTACTTCAGAAATGTACTAGAAAAAATAAAGGAAAAAAAATCATGGGCTTAATCCTTGAAAGGTTATATGTAACAGAGGGTCTGAGGCAATTTCAAATTCCTTTCTGCAATACAAATGCCACCAGCAAAGGCCTTCCTGTTTCAGGGCTATGTGTACTTGAAAGATGAAATAACCGCATTTAAGAACAGAACAAATCGTGGCTGTGGGAACAGCAAGCACAGTCCTTGCAACTGCCCATGAAAGAATGGAAGAGAGGTTATTGGCTCCAAGAAAAGCTTGCCTGCATTTTTATTAAGATTCCATTCTACTGCTGGGAAAGAAAAAAAAAGAAAAAAAAAAAGAAAAGAAAAGGAGAGATTCCATTTATTTAATGCAAATGGTAAAATTATCATTAAAATGGAAAAAATACGAAATGATACTGTTTTATTTAGTTTCTGTATTAGGTGTTGTTATTAACAGCTACGCTATTAATGCGCATAGAGAAAAATTATCCCTTGGGCCAGAACTTATTTTATTGCTTTTCTTCTTCAGTTAACAAGTTGGAAAAATTCAGTAAAAACAGCTGCTAATGTCAGAGCAGCGTGTAGTAAAGCAGGAAATATTTAAACAGCTACGATGCTGGTACTCAAATGACACACACACAATGAAAGGGTTTTAAACATCACTCTTCTTTTTCTTCTTTCTTTCTCTTACACTCACAGTTTGTCACAGATCTCTTCTCTCCACTTCCAGACCACACATACATACAGTCAACAACAATTGAGTTGCTCAAAAAAATGAGTACTGCACTCATTACATGTGACTTTGAAAGAAGAAACACATACTATAGTATGTGTTATAAGATGCAACATAAGATGTACTTGCTCTTAATGCAGGGTCTATTTTGCTTCACCAGTACTTTTGCACAAAATTTCTTCACAAGCTGATAAAAATAAACCTTTCATATGAATACCAAGCGAGAGGGCAAGCACAAATGCTCTCAACATCTTTGGATAGTTTCTTTTAACACTATTGCCAAAGTCCTCTTTCTTCCTTTCAAAAAATCAAATCAGGTCTTTCCCATATAGTATTTTGTGCGGAAGTGCAGGTCAGACTGAACACCCATTTTCTCTCAGTTTAGATTCTCCACTTAGGAACAGCAACCTGCATATGCTGAAGCGTGGACAGCTCTAAAGTAATCTACAATATGGATATAAATATAAACACATATATGTGCAGACATACACTGATGAATATGCATATATGAATATATGTGCATAAAAATATATATAATATATATGTATAATTCTGTTTTTTATTTTTAGGTTTTAAAATGAACCATAATGAGATTGTGATTTCTGGTTTGGTGGTATGGAGGTAATATTTTTACTTAAAAACATGAAAATACGCTAATAGAATTACCTCATTTGTACCTTGGAAAATTACACTTTGAAGTCAAGTCAACAAGTCTTTGTTAAGTCTCAAGTCCCTGCTTAATGAAAGGTTTTTTACATTTCTCTTTGTCCAAAAGTTCTTCATCATCATTTAATTCTGAAGTAGACTTGTGTTTGAGAGGACAAGAACGCAAAGGATAAAAAAAGTCTCTATGTGAGAGACGTGTATAACGTGTCTAAACATGACATAACTACAGTGAGTAGCAGAACAAAGGATCGCTTTTGTCACGCAATGTAGAACTGGTGTGCTGTTTAGCAACAGACTGAAAAAAAAGGGCATCTTTGTTATACATATATATTTATAGTGTGATTACTCCCAGCCATTTTATTTCTGTTGTTCTTCAAAACAAATATATATATCAAAACATACAACTTCCTTGGAATGTATTTCTTTTAAAGCTTACTACACACGTTCAGAATTCCCTGTACGTAGGTGCATCCTGCAGTGGTGGCTAAGTTGAGACTGGGGTGTTGTGATCATACAGTGCAGTTGTTTACCCTATATATTTTCTGCTGATAGCGCTATAAAAGTTCATGATGCATTACAAATGTCACTGCCTAAAAGAGGAACAGTCTGCTAGTCGTATCCCCAAAGATTCGCAGAACTTGTTGCACTTTAATGGGAGTCAGTGGGACGCAGGTAAACTGCAAATGCTTATTATCACTCAGACTGGCAACCAAATCGAAGGCAAGATGCAACAAGAAGTGCTGACTAATGTTGGTAGAAAGGAAGACAAAAAATGGAACAAAGTATCTCCCAAGAGAAATATAATACATGGAGATATCTGTGTAGATGTGTACGGTCAGACCATGCTGCATGTCCCTTGGTGCAATCAAAAAGGCAACTGGACTCTATATTGGACAACTTGTCTTGCGTAAATGGAATCAATGGGTGACTTATCAGACAGCAAGGCTGAGGCAGATAAAGAGAAGTCTAAGGGCCCTTATGCTTAGCTGTCAAAAATATCCTGGTGGGTGACAAACAGATGAATGGGAGTTACAGGAGAATGAAGATATTCTTACTTGCTATCTAGAACTAGAGTGCCGTGAAGCTGGAGTTGAGCTGCAATATCTCTCTTGAGTCCTCCAGGGCCAGCTGTGATTTCAGCTTGGCTAGCCCCAAGAACAGAGTCGGTTTGGTCCCCAGAGGAAGGTCCTTGTTGTCCTAGGCAGACAAGGTACCCCATGTCAGAGAGGCGGCCTCTGAACCCCAAAGGACTCAGCATGGGACACAGGATTGAACGGAAGCCGCAAGGGAGGATTGAGGCTACTCAAGTACTGCTCCTGAGTTGGTGGAGAGGTCACCTCTCTGGAAAAGTACTCTCCCTTCCCATGCTATGGATACTCTGGAAATCATTACGGATCCTGTAGAATTATGCTCCTCTGTAACTTGCTTGTTCCTCATAGGTGCATATTTGATGAATGAGAGCTTACCTTCTTGCCTTTCCTTCTAGTTCATCATGGATTGTCATGTCTCTATACTTTTGGCGTACCTGAGTGACAGCTGAATTAACAAGCATTTTCATAGACATGTGTCACATCGGCTCTTTTCAAAATGAGACAGTGCTGGTATTTATCTCATTCTTTTTATATGAAGTATCTCCAGAACCATGCTTTTTTTTTGTTTTTTGTTTTGTTTTGTTTTGTTCAGACCTATTTTTAATTATCTTTGGTATATTTTTTGGTATATTTTTCTGTATAGKCTATTCACTCTGAGAACATGCCAAGGATTTCTGAAACAGTGCTGCCTTTATTATTTTCTGTGCTTTTCTTCATGCAATTTGTTAATATCTCCATAATACAGTCTAATATCCCCTACAGTAAATCTCTGAAAATGCAAAATGCTGTTAGAGCTTTTCAGCAATTTTGGGGAAAACTTGCATCCTTTTTAGTTTAAATTAATCAATTTAATAATCTCCCCTCAGCACCCACTGAAGTACCTTTGTTCAAATAGGGTTTCATTGGCCATTTATTCAATACTCATTTATTAATTTGGTAGAAATATCTGACAGAGTGCTCCTCTGCTTGCTGGCCAATTATTCTTCCTGTGTCTACAGGATGAGTGTGAAGTCTGAGGTTACAGCTTAACAACTGAGATATTTAAAACCTGAATAATCTGAGATGCTCACATGCCATAAGCTTTTGTCATCTATTAAAAATTCTTGAAATTAATTATAAAGAATAATTTGATTGATAAAAGAAGGAAAGACTGAATGATCTGCTGTAATAGTCAACATTTAAATCTACAGATGAATATACACTCTTAAAAACCATTATCAAAGAAGTACATTTCTGATTAAAATTCAGCTCCTTCTGAATAAGAAAACAAGATACATTTGTAATAATCACTGGTAGTGATTAGTACTGGTTTATTGACTGCYTATACTCATGAATAAATGTAAGGTTCTTGAAACATGCTTCTGAATATGTTATCAGTCCTTCAGCCTTTGTTGTAGTAGGATGTCGGCAGTKATTTTCATGACCCTTAGGCCTTTTTCTCAGTATCTTTTGGCAGCCTTTGCAGCAAATCCGCAATGCAAGTTAGGGTAAAAAGCTAACTTGGAATCTCTTTGAAGTAAATCAGAGTTTTGTCATGGACTTCAGTCAATTAAACAGAGAAAGTAGCTTATGTAGGGAGATTCATTAAATGAAAACAACAGAATAATTAGGCCATTAATATGCTTTGTTTCTGTTTATTTTTATAGATTTGGCTAATGTTTTAAAAAGATAGAATTCTTCAGTTGCTTGTACTGCTGTACTTTTCTATCAGTTTATTAAAAAAAATGCATAGTGACAGATTCATATKCACAAAATTACACACTAAGGCTAATTTTGTTATAGAAATTTGTGCAAGGAGGACCTGCTCTTGACTCCATGAACTCATAATTCAGGATCTCCTTCAACACAAAATTAGCAGCACAGATTTTCCCCTATTTCTTTTATATTTCCCCTGAAGTCCCTTTACAGTCCTGGGACAACAACACTGAAATGGCGACAGTTCTATATATTCTCTCATGCTTTGTGTTATCAGATGAAAGTTTGAATGCAAAGTAAGTTTTATGAAAGAACCCTCTTTCATGGAATATCCAATATCCCATTTTGTTCTGTGCATCTGTGTTAAAAATAAGTTTGAAATATTAATATTATTGGAAGATAACTTATTCATTCATTCACTTTTCTTCTATGCTATATAAGAACAAAATTAGCATGGCTACAGTCTGGTAACATATTTGGCACCAAACATGGATACTTGGGWATACTAAGGCTTTTGGCAGCAGAAAGCCAATAGTGCTGTACTACTGGCTAGGCAACCTTGTGATTATCACACCATGACATCTTCAGAGTAGGTTTTATTAGCCCAGTGGCCTACTTAACAGGTCAGCAATTGGTGRAAAAAATCCAAGCTTAATATTTTTCTAAAAAGCATTTCCCACCACGTTCAGTTGAATAAGCTAAAAGCTYCGACCTATTCTTTCTTGACCAAAAATTATTTCAGCCTCTTGGAGGTTTGAAGAGAAAGAGAGCAGTGCTTCTATTGTGTCCAGGCAATTGAAAATAATATTGCTATTTTACATATGATTATCCTGGGGATTGTTGAAAACTGGGCTATTTCAAAACATTCATATCAACAAATGATTATGAAATTGGGTACTTTTTGCTTTTCTTTCACCTAAGAAATATCTTCTTGCCTTTGACAGTTTTGTGTTTGTGTATGCCTGTGGCTCTTCCTTCTCACATGCAGGAACTGGCATCTGCTCATGAAATGTGTATTCTGGACAAGTTGTGTTATAGTGTGGAATGGCTCAAATTTAGTCTTCCTATAAGAACCAAAGGTAGCAAAATCCTTATCTATGTTTAATGTGTTCTCTGGTTGTTTTTCTATTTTTTTAAAAGGCTATATTTCTCTTAAATATTTCCAAAAAGACTCAGTCAGGTATACTGTTTTTAATCATCACTTCTGCCAACTTTGCTGAAAACTAAAAGTTTAGCAAAATATTTTAAAATCTATCCAATTTTTTTTTTCTAGGTAAGTTCATTAAGCATTCTGCACCATATATTATTTCAATAAATGTGACTTCTGCAAAGCGAGAAATTATCATTTATGTAGATCATTTTGAGGGAAGAATTCATGCAAGATGAAAAATGAATGAACCATTTCTTTCTTCAATATTCCTTCCCAAATTGAAAATTCACTGTATTAAAGCTTTATTTATTATATTTATTAGTATCATCCTCCAGAATTATTGCTGAAGTATATTCTTAGTTCTACACATCTCTGATACCAGTTTTACTCAAATTGATTGCATAGTTTCAATAGTTTATGCAAAATAATTTATGCAAAAGGATTGATTTAAATAAATTTATTGTGATAATTAGTAACAATAGTAGTTTTCACGTGTATTACATTGTCTTGCATTTCTGACCTCAGTTGCTCTCGATACTGAAGTGCCACACCAGCCACATTCAGATGTATTTTTGTAAGTGGATACATTTTGGGCATTCAGTAATTTCATCAGAAAGCTCTCGGTACAGAAAGCCATTTAATGTTATTTTCAAAATGGCACTGTTTCCTGGAAGAGCAGTATTTAATATAGTACCTCATTCAAAAGCATAATCAGTTAATTACTTAATTGATATATGCCTTCATAATTCTTGCTGTTTCTGAATGTGGTTTTCTTTCCTTTTGTGTCTTTTCTGCCTTTTGCTTTCTGCTTTTTTTTCATCCTATACCATTGTCACCTCTTACACCCTCCACTCACAAGGAAGCTAAATTTGCTCAATTTGCAAATTTGATAAAATGGCTTTCCAACATRGGCTTTTTCTTCCCCTTTTGAATTGCTTAAGCAATTCAAGTCTTGAATGCTAATTAATAAAACTGAGGTCATTTTCAGTAAGCACAAGCATGAGATTCTGCTTATCCATGCTCAGAAGGACAAACAGGCAGTCAACCAAAGTTTGCTCTAAAGCTTAGCAAACYTAGTAGCAGGGAAAGATTTGTTTTGCTGGACACCCCAAGGATTTCACCACCAAATCAGAAGTCTTTAGAAAGAACATGAAGGACTCTTCCAGGAGCAGGAAGGATTTGACCTTACATTAAACCATTTAAATGAAGGATTATTTGCAGAAGTGATTGAAACACTAGTTTTCTCCTTCCCAAAAGACTGCCCTTAAACCATAGGCCATAATTTCACTCTGATTAACTATAATCTTGCTCTAGTCATCGTCCAGAGAGTAAATTCTGGTGGCTAGACTTTTTCCTCGGTAAATGWAGGTTCGCATCCTCTTTCTATAGACTTCTCCTGTTCGTATTTCTTTACATTTCAAGTAATCAAAACTTGGCTTTGCTTGTAGCCGTAGCTGCTGCCAATGCAATTGGCTATTTAGGATTCAGAGCTTAGCTGGAATAATAAAGAGGAAGTAATCCATTAAACTAGACAGACTAAATAAAATTAAGACTATTAAATATATGCAGTGTACATGTTTATCTTGTGTAAATAACAGGAAAAGCCAGAGACGCTGTTTTTGCAGTTCTTCCATTAAATGTATTGTATCTGCTTGGAAACATTCAACCAACTTCATATCTTCTTCTGCACATCTTCAAGACCATTAGGACTAATGACCTCAAATTTAATCTCAGAAAGTGCAACTTTTTACAAAGAACGACCACTGTTGATTACTAAATAATTGTTCAGATACCATACAAAATAGAAGTACTCTAAACTTTCCATTATAAAATGTGGAAAAGTAGTAAGAATTCAGAGATTTTCTATCAATGTGGAAGAATCTCATTTGCCAAAGATATACACGTCACATTGTTTGCAATGGCTTTTATGGTGTATACTAATAAAGTTCCAGGCTAGTATAACTATTTGCAGTAAACAAGACACTTAACAAACTGAGTTTTGTATCTATGTATAATGATCTACAGCTGTAGTGATACACTCTTTGCTCTCATGAACAAAAAWGAACTCTTGAATCTGTTACTAGGAATGGACATCTGTGTGTTCTTGTTAAACTGTGGAGAAGTCATCATCATGTAGCAGTGAATATAAATTAATTATATCAAGACATTGTAAGATTTTACAAACTTAGATTTAAAAATGAGAGCACTCTTTTCATCAAGCTCTTCAAGATCTTCAGTCTAAAACTGTGCAGAATTTAAAGCAAGATTAAATGCATTTTTCCCCAAGCATGTATTTTCCAAAATGAACAGAAAGCAAAAGCAGTTTGAGAGAAGCATTATATCATAATGATAGTATAAAGCAATCATTTAGTTTTTTGTAGCTGTCCCTTCAAATTAGTTTTTTTTGCTATTAGAAAAAAATAAAGAAAAAGATCAACCAATCTATTTTATTTAGTATGAACCCAATAAACTTAACCTCCATTCATTACTTTTAAGAAGTTTTGTTTATTTTCTAAGTTCACAGGTGAAGTCAGATGTCTAGAAGTGTTTCCAGCTATCAGCAGAACTCACCAAACAGCTAATCACTAGTTTAGTAGTTTTACCCATTAGGTGAGGTGTTTTAAAACCTGGAATTTTAAATGTTAATGGGATAGGAAATTAAGTTAGAGAAAGCAATGACAACAGGAAGCACTAGGTATTTGCCTCAAAAAATCCCACAAGAAAAGGTAATTACCTCTAAACGAGCATCTTGATTCTTTCTTGGTAATGAAGGGATGGAAAAAAACCCAACTTTGGTTTAAAAGGGGAAAGTGAAGTAAAAGTAAGGACTGGGTCTAGCATCAGTTTGTAGCATTGTCAGAACTGTCGGCTGTGTTTTAGGTTATTTATGCAAACTGGAAAAAGTTCAAAATCCACTAAAAGACGCATAGAGTTGGAAACCATGACTTCTAATATATACATAAGGGCTTTGGCTTTTTCACCTGCCCAAGGAACAGATTGCAAGAAACTCCATCACTTTGGTTTCTGACGAGTGACTAAGAAGCTTCTAGCAGCTGCTAGCTGCACCTTCTAGCTGCTGCTGCTGCTGCCAAAAGATTGAGAAAACCAAACTGATTAAACATTCAGCTTTTTTTAACCAAGGACAGTGGTGCTGGATAGGCTGTCACTGAGAGCCCCTGGCATCAGAGAGTTTGTCTTTTAGAAAGGTGCCCAGTAGGCTATAGCAGGGATTCTCCAAACTGTACATGGAGAAGCTGGACAAAAAACAGACAAGGTCAGTACCCATGTTCATCCACTTCCTTTGGAGTTCCTAACATGCTCTGGTATAACAATTATTATAATTAAACCTCAATTCTCAGTGTTTCATTCAGTTTCTTGGCAGAGGTAAAGAAGATAATTTCTGTAAGGCATAATTCCTGTTTTATTGCTGTTTTGCTTTTTAGCCTTCCCCTGAAGCATCAGAAATTGACCACTTCTGAAGACAGGCTATTGAGCTGGGTGGCCAGTGGTCTCAAAGAGCACAAAGAATTCCTAAAATGATATTTAATATTCTGTGAGCTGCTTGCTGGATGCTTTGATCTTATTATTTTCATTGAACTTTTAATATGTGAACATCTATGTAAATATTGTTAGCAGGCAGCGTGCATTTTTGCTGTGATAGTTCAAAACCTCTTGCTCAGTACTTCCTGAATTTTGGCTACTGTTTCTTCTTCCTGCTGCTTTTAATTCTGTCCAATATAGAAATGCCTTCAGATAAATCTCTAATTCCTTCCTTCCTTCCTTCCTTCCTTTCTTCCTTCCTTCCTTCTTTCCTTCCTTCCTTCCTTCCTTCCTTCCTTCCTTCCTTCCTTCCCCTGCCCCATCTGGATGCCACCCTGTGCCTTGTGCTCTAGGTGTCCCTGCTGGAGCAGGGGGGTTGGACTAGATGATCTCTAGAGGTCCCTTCTAACCCTAAAGATTCTGTGATTCCCTCCCATGTTATTTTGCAGTGAATGTGGTGCCATGTAAATCCTTAGTCTAAAAAGTCTGGCAAGAGAAAGGGGTAGTGTGAGACCTCAAACACTCTCTTCACAAGCTCCATCATAGCGCTTTCTTTAAACACCAAGTCCCAGAGATTTGCTAAGCCTCAGGTTTTAGTGCATGACATGGCTGTGCATGGTCAAGCCCAGCAATGTAGTTCACTTGCAGCCGGTTTTGTTCTTCACAATCTCAGAGGCTGTGCTGAGCTCAGACCTTGCACTTGTACAGAGGGAGCAGGGAGAGTCTGATCTGGGGGCAGGACAGTTACTTTAAGTATGCAATTCATTAAATGCAATTTCATTTTTGGAAACTATCCACACATACAAAACAGGTCCTGTCTGCAATAAGTGATTGCACTGATCGAGCTGCTCTAAATCCTCTATGAATATCATTCAGAGGATATGGTTGTTATTCTTCTCCCAGGGATGCAGGATTTCTTTTCAGATAAAAACTAAGAGCTGACTGATAAAGAACTTCTGAAAAGATCTTTCCTGAAATCAGAAATACAAACATATTTGTATTTCATATGAAATACAGGTCAGAAGCTGTCTAGCGTAAGAAACTAGGCCAAATGCTTCACCATTTAGGAGAATATTTGTTTGAAGATAAATTGCTGTAAAAATAATGGAGGCTTTTTTACAAACGGCTCCAAGAAAGAAAGAAAGAAAACCTGCTTACATTATCAGTGCCCCATATACACACACATATTTGTGTACAGCTAAGAAACACRTACTGTAGTCTCTTTGTGCATCTAATCAGAAATGTGATATCAGCTGCACTGCTGCCAAAAGAAAAATCATTTATCTGGCAGCAAAAGAGATTTGACTTACCTCACCTTGTGTCAGGAGCAGATTACATCTATTCAATGTTCCTTTTCTAGAGCTGCCTGCCAGTCTCCAGGCAGCTTTTAAGT
Organism: Eudromia elegans; assembly: GCA_003342815.1. Lineage (NCBI taxonomy): Eukaryota > Metazoa > Chordata > Aves > Tinamiformes > Tinamidae > Eudromia > Eudromia elegans. The sequence continues at coordinate 1,903,968 of PTEX01000039.1, read as the reverse complement.
CACAGCATCATGTGGATGCTAACTGCAACAAAGCCAAGGGGATTTTAAATGAAAGAGGATTCCATTGCTGAAGGATCCCTTTGGTGAAAGCAGAGATATTTTATAAATGTATTTTTACTACTATCTCTTGTTGAAGTATTCCTATCTTCCCCCCCCAATTAATTACATCGGTTAATACTAGAGCGAGTAAAAAGGAAAACTGCTGCACGTATGTTGCACTTGACTTTGGCTTCAAAACACTGTTCTTTAAGCTGTGACATAGATGCGTGACATAAAAAGGTTCGGCATTGTTGATACCCAATCACCCACTAGATCCTTAAAGTTAAGTAATATTTCGATTGACAACAGTCATATTTTCCAAACTACCTGTCAAGAAAGGCAGGTTTGGAAGAGTGGCTGAAAGCAAAAGGGGAAAGTTGCGTTGAGGTGAATGACTGAGTTTTGGTCCACTGGTAAAGGTGCATTCATTTGCTGCCATGAACAGAGGCTGTCCTATCTCAGCACTGGCAGTTGCAAATGATATTAACCAGTAGTAACAAAGCAAATATTAATTTGACTAAAACTACCCTAGATTCAGACTAATTATCTAAACATGCAGGCATTCTGCATTTTTCTTTGGACTTTCCTTAAACACTCAAGTATGAAACACAGGAACATTAGGAGAAGAGGATCAGAAAAACAYCTCTGAGTAACCTCTGTCTAAGTAGGGCACAACTGCAACCCTCTAATATCCTTATTATGTATTTTTTTAAAGAATTGCAGTGACCTCTCTGCAATGCACACCTTCCAAAAGGATTCTGTGAGCTCTGTGGAAGCCCAACTCTAATACTACATTCGCTCACAGGAGGAAAAGAGTAAGTGTGACTTTGTTTTGCCTTTATTTGATATTCATTTTCTTTCATCAGTAAAAATATTCTTCGTAATAGCAATAGCAATAGTTCTTGCCTCTTAACAAAGCATGAAGGATAGTCCATTGGATTTTATAATTTAAAGTATCTTCAAACACATTTTAAAAAGGCCAGGACTACTTAACCAATTAGATTATAATAGCCGTCAGCGACTAAGGGTGGATCTCAGCATCCTTCAGTTTCTCTGCTACAATTATGAGCGAATCTGAGTGTGAAGCTTGTGAAGGGAGAGGGCAGTTTTTCTTCAAAGCCCAGAAACTTTCAGCTGTCAGTTTTCACCTGGGACCTTAGGACAGACAAGATTGTTTATTTCAGAGGTGCCTGAGTACTTTGGTACCATCTACAAAAATGAAGTTGTCTAGGACTGCCAAAAAGGCAGTCCTGATAACACCCTGGTCTCAGGCTCTCTTGCAAGCAGACAGCTCATTGCCAGCCCATGTAGCCCTGGAGGGTGACCTGATAATGTCAGAGCAGCCGATCTTCAAGACCTGGTGGGGTTTGGTTTCATGGTCAGATGCCCTCTGGATGATAGTCAGGGCTTACTGTGGTGGAAAGAGGATGTACCCAGACCAAGGCAGAGTTTGAACTCCAGTGGCTTGGTAGATGTGCAGATGTGAAGGCAACATGTTTGGTGGTGTYTGGTAAATGATGAGAAAAACATTTTCTCAGGTGAGAGTCTTTTACTCACAGCCTCTGAAGAGGCAGCTGGGGACAACACACCACTGTCGCAGCTAGCCCCAGCCCACACTGCCGGAAAGGCAGGGCCCATCTAGTCCACGATGGGCATTGGCAGTCGCTGCAAGGCAGGGTGCACGGAGGGTGACAGCCAAGCCCAGAACATGTGATGAGTTCACCCCAAGCCCATCRTAATAACCCGCTCTTGAGTTGCAGCTGGATATCTGGCAAGTTTGACATAGAGGCCAGGATAAACTTAAAGCAGCTTTAGAGACCTGGAGAAAAATATCTGCCAGTTCTTAGGCTCTCAATATTAAAAAAGCAGAGGCTGCTGTGGTAAAGTCTGAGTATTAAAATAATTGCTGGAAAACATACTCAGGAAGAGTACTAACAGCTATAGTCCTTGCCAATAGCTCTCAACTTCCATGCTTGCATCACATTCGTAAGATAATACCCTAATAGACTCACTTCCAAAGTTCGAAACTTTCTCTGAAATAATTCCCTATATCCAGTGCAGCTATTTGTGACTGTATGCCCAGGAAAAGCAGTACTTGATATTAATGCCAGCTTCTGTCCTTTGTATACCCAGCTAACGTAGGGATATGCAGAAAAGATTTTATAGGCCCAATAGCATAGGTACTTTGCTCATCATTTCCTGGTTATTGTTTTCAATGGCATAGCACAACAGTTCTTAATTCTTTAAAGTACTGTGAGAAATAATATGAACCACAACATGTTGGAAATAAAGCAAGAATTGCATATCATCTCAGTCATCTCATCATCTCATTATAGAAAGTATAATATATACAGGCACCAGTTGGAGCTGTTCATTTCCTTTATACAAGACAGATTAGAGAAAAACAAAATTTTTTACATTTTCACTTTTTAGCTTTGTAAAGATGTATTAGAGGCTTGAGGGTGCAAGGAACTATATCTTCACTGGCTCTTTTTTCTTTATTAAAGTCCCGCAGGCCTTTATCACAAGCTTAAAAAATGTTCCTGGTACCTCATAGCAGCAATCAGCCTTCAGTTTGTTCTCCTATGCCAGCACTGTTTACAAGCTAAGTTTGTGTTAGCATCTCTGTAAAAATACACATTTGAAGAGCTTCATAGATCCCACAAGGGAAAAATAATAAGAGTAAACACAAAAAGAGGCCAGCTTGAGAAAGGACAGTCTCATAAATGCAAAGTGAAGACTCGTCCCACTGTAATATTTCCAGTGATGTTTTGACACATTCTTTGACACATTATTTGCTATTATTCCATTTAGTTCTGTCTCAAGCGCTTGCTCCCTACTGAGTTTTAGTACTCAGCATGAAAACATTTCACATTTTAGTAGAACCATCCAGCTCTTGCCCTCTGTCCCTATTGTAAAGTCAACTGTAGACTCGTGCTGATGTGCAGAAGGAACTAAACCAACAGTTTATCTGTTTGAGCGCTGCATTTTCATCCTTCCTATTGAACTGAATGCAGAAACACTTGTGAAGGTATCTACTGGACTATAAATTTATGAGTCAGAAATACATTAAAGAAATGATCAGTTGATCTGTGTGGTGCACTTTCTGCACTCCTGTCATGTAAGTATAAAGAATAGTGCTCACAGCCATGTTTACAATATAAGCGAGTATGTCTTCTCGTTTAGATCCCCTACCACTGTCAACTTTTAGGGGTAATGAGATAAGACTGCATTTGTATCTGACATTTCACTTCTGCCAGTACCCTTAGAGCAAACAATAGACCACCAAAGTAGATCATTTTTCATATGTATGACTGCAGGAGGCTCAGGACTTTTCTGTTTTCCTGCAAAGCTTGAAATGAATCCTGTTTGTTAACTCTTGCTCTTGTCAGCTCTTGTTGACATAGAAGAATTTGTTGTTGACGTGCCATCTGTGATGACAAAACCCCTGGGAACTCGGTGGTAATAATTAAAAGGCAATAAAATGCAATTCCTTGTCAGGTCTATTATGGGAGGAAACATTTTTTGTTAGACAAACTCATATAGGCTGCTAATGTTGGTCATCTTGGCGTTTTGATCACCTTAGCTCATAGTGAAACACAGAAATTCTTTTAAAAATAAGAATATTAGATACATTTTCACCTGAAATAGGAAAGATTTCTTCTATTGATGTAGATGCATCAATAGCTGTGATGAATACAAATATTTACCCTAATGGAAACTTAAGCATGTCTGAATGAGCACGCTTCTTGCCATTCTTATACATCAGCGGCTTTTAGCTTTTCAACCTGGAGGGAAACTTCGACTATTTAGACAAGGGCATGAAAGATATCAAGGAATCGCTCCATTCAGTAGATCTAATTTTGACGATTTTAAACTGGTTGTTTATGCCACGACCATCTAAAATGCTACCACTAGATGGCATTGGATTGCAGCATCCAAACATAGATACAGAGCAGATACCGAGCATAGATACAACCGAACTTTGTTTTAGTAAAAGGGCTAATAATAAATACATTCTAAATCATTGTGGGTTTTGTTTGTTTGTTTGTTTGTTCTTTTTTTTCTGGTAAGTATACACTATCTGTCTTCAATATTGTCTTCTTTTCACCTATATCATTGTGCATCACAAGTGTTCATTCTCAAACAGCTTTGTTGCTGTGGTTGGTACATTTTTGAAGATGGATGTTATAGAACTTTTTCATTATGATGTTAATCTATCACTATTATTCTTGCAGGGTGTCTGAGAACATCTCAGGTTGTGAGGGTCTATACCCAAAGCCATGACAGTGCACCAACTTTGTCAGCAATTGCAGGAGGTTGGAGGTATATGGTTTTGACATTAATCTTTCCAAGAACAACTGGTCTGGAAGAGGTTTTCACAATCTACATCTGCCTCAGTAACTTTTCATTGGCTGTGTTTCTTTATTTCTAGATACGGAGAAAGAACTGGAGATTTAATCTCAGATCTTTTTTTCCAAAGAAAGGACCAGATATTTTTAAAGTCTTCCAAGATTTTCTTACTACCTTAGCCATAAGTGCAGGAGATTGAAGAAGCTGGTGCAAATGACCTTATATCTACATGTTTTGTGGATCTTGAATCCAATCTGGATCCAATCCTCTGTCCTGAGAGGACAATCTAGGGTAACTGACCCACTTCCAAAGGAATGGTGCCCATGCGACTGCACATAAATATTCTCCACCTCCTCTGCATAACAGATCCATGCTGCCCACCTTCATGTTTCACTCCAATGTTCCAGATGGGATAGCAGGGACCAAGCACTCCAAGCATCATGAGGACCCTCCATGGATCCTCTCATTCTGTTCTCTCAGACCTCTTTGCCTTTTTTGTCCTTTCCTGTGCCCAGAGAAGTGCTGCATCAACAGCCCTCATATGGACACCACACATGGCTAGGGCCAAATGATTTGCTAGGAAAAAATATTGCGGACAAACATCTGCACTGTGCCATGCAGATGAAGGGCAGCTGGGGGAGGACACTGGACTGTTCTTGTTTTCTGCTCTGCCTGGCACTGAAGAGGACAGTAGTGGGAGAAAGGAAAGACAATAAGGTCTGTGTAAACTATTTCAATTTGGGGGAACAAAGCATGAAGTGAGCTGGCAGGTAGAGCCCTCTGTTTAGGACCTATAGGTACCTTACAGTAAGGAAACCTCTCCTTCCTCCCAGCGTGAGTCAAGAGCTTCTGTCCAGTTCACCTCCTCCAGACYCTTCCTTTTCAGCCATCGGGATAAATGATCTATCTGCCTAGATTCCTTCTTCTGACAATAAATGTGGATATTCTGAGCTCACTTAAAGTCACAAGATTAATGTGATTTTGACCTCCAAAACTCATTTATAGTATTACCTTGATTGTAAATTGGTTTTCAATGAGACTAATATTCGTGAAAAAAACAAACACACATAATCACCACCTCCAAATCTGTACCCCACAGTCTTCAGAGGAGGGCCAAACTAAACTGATGGAATTCCCTGCTCTCTCAAATTCTAGTCATCTAATTTCCTGAAAATTTTCCATTTTTCTTCTCATCAAGCCAATAGCTTTCTAAATCTTTGACAATGTTGACAAGCAAGGTATTTAACAAGGTATTAAAACTACATCAGGACATTAGAATTAAAAAAAAAAAAAGAGAAAAAGACCCAAACATCCCAATATGATGTTCATGTCTCAGATCATGCTTACCAAATTTGGTCCTGAAGAAGACTTGGGAGTTTGGATGCTGAAGGCAGTGTAGATTAGCACCTGTATCTGATAAACTGTAAGGAAGTTAGACTACCTTTCTGGGATGGTTCAGTTCACTTTTGCAAAATGAAAATGGACACAGACACTGCAGTGCTTGGCAGTCCACTTCTCAAAGATCTTCACAAAACTAGATCCTAAAAATAACACTACTTCCAGTAGTTTTATGGGATTGTTTCCTAGGGATTTTGATCTCCTTTTCCAAAATTCTTCGGGTGACTTTTAATATTTTATTCCCTCACAAAACCGCTTACAGAAGTAGTCGCCTAGTCTTTCCTACAAAGACAGCCTAATCTCAGTTCATAAATCCTGCCAATAATGAAAGATAAATTTCACACAGCTTGCAAGCATATGGGAGGAGTCAATAGGTTGGATGGATATAACATTAGGTTTGGATGATCCCAGGTGTCCAAACTTGGCAAAGTACACAAATGAGGTGCAAGAGACATAGGAAGAGCAGATGGATTTCATGAGGTCTCAGTGTGGCTTCTTACAGCTCCACAGTGAAGGTAATCAGCAAGTGTTACATGATATATGAACTTATTTCTGGATTTCCAGATGTGTGTTATGTGCAGGATCATGTGTGAATCTTGTTCTCTGCCTGTTCCATAAACATGGAACATGTGGCAAAATGTTCTATTTTTTCACTAAAAACATGCTAAACCCTGTGGGAAAAGAAAATCTCAGTTTGCTCAAAGAAGGGTAATTTTCATAGTCTGACAGCTAGCAAAAGGTGGCAACTGTTCAAAAAGTGATTTTATTTACCATGAATAGAGAGAAGATCGAAGATGGTTTTTGGATAACTCTCACTGGACACTTTCATAAAAACAGGGAATAGACCTACTCTTAAATTAGGATTTGATTTTTCTGTAAGTGGGACTTGACTTGATGCCACTGGATGAATCAGTATAATCTTTCTAGTCGACAGGACTTTCATAATCTGGTTTGTTCCTAGCCACAGAGATTATCTCAACAGCATGCCTCTCAGAGGACATTTAGCAATGGTTCTGCAAAGTCATTCCTCTGGAGTCCTGCAGCATATATTGCTTAATACAACTACAAAAAAAAAATCAGCAGAAATTGTAAATTTCTTCTGCAAGTGTGCTTAGTCTTTTATCTGGGGAGTTTGCTGACTGATGTGTTCATTTTGCTTATATCATAGTCTTACTGTGATTATTTCCAATGTCTGTTAGAGTTTTTTATTCTGTATTGTAATTAATTCTTGCCACAAATGCATACATCCTGCTGCTGAAATTTCCTGCTATGAGAATGGCAGTTTTGAAGACTAACCTTTCAACATTTCTTCAAGACACTTTTCTCAGTTCTGTTTATTTCATTTGGAAACCGAGCTAACTATAAGTGCTAAAAGCCAATGCCACAAAAGGACTCACACTGTAGTTGAGTTCATGATACTAATTCACAAGCATTGCTACCTGCCTTTTGCATCAGACTATAAAACCTGGAGGATAGTCACTCTAAAGTATAGGAAACGTTAGTAGCTGTAACAGTGAAAGATCATCCAACTGAGATGTCTCTGAAAGGCTGGGGCAAAAGTGCAAGCTAATATGAAGTGAAGTTTGAGGATACCTTTCGCTTATTGAGCTCTTTCTCTGAATTAATACTAGTGCCATACTCTGTGGAAGTTCTGACTTGATTATATGAACTTGCTTTAGTGTCTCGCAGCTTGGACCCACACAAATCCCTGCAAAAGCCAATGGCTAATTTTGCAGTCAAAGGGGGGAAAAAAAAGTAAAAAGAAAGGATGCAAAGGCTGATACCCAGAATGGTGCCTGGTGCAGCTCCACACCTGCTGAGATGAAGAAAACACAGCTCAACTGCATGTCCCCACACTGTGCTAATGATAACCACATCAGAACATCTTCGTTTCCTGTCTCTTGGCCATGGCAGCAAGCCTGTTCTTACCAGGCTGGCACTCCAGTCTGATCTCCAGGAAGGGGTGCTGCTGCAAAGGTCCATGCCCATTAAGGCAGCTGGTCCAGGCACGTTCCCTGTCTCAGCTTCCCTTGCTTTCACTGGCCCACACTAATGCCTAGGAATCACTGTGAGGCCACACTGCTAATGTGCTCGCCAGTCTGAGCCTGAACCGTGTGGGGGCCCATTTGGTCAGTACAGATTCCCAGTAGTGTTCCTTAGCACCATTTAGCCGTAGCTAAGGAGAATTTAGGCCTGAACTGTTTATTATTTGTCCAAAATTGGGTATTGCCCAGCTAAATATATAGGGCATTAGACTAAATCTTAAACTCATTATCCCCGTAACTTTAAAACTGTAGATCTTTCCAACAACAAACAAGACCATAAACATCTCACCTTTTACCTTCATCATGCAGTATGTGGCAATGAAATATTCACTGCAGAGGAATAAACCAGCAAACATTCTTGTGTTTCTTGTGTATAAATGCTTGTTAATGGCCTTGAGAGCAGACGAGACCAACCACACAGCACAAAGAACTAAGTATGAAAATTAAGTTCCCTTCCAAAGCGATATAACAAGCACCCATAAAAATGTGAACATTCATCATGACACAGATGTGTCTCCACCTCGTACTGCAACATAACTGAGGTTTAATGCATGAACATAGGAAGCAATATAATACTGCTGTGGATCTCTGAGGACACTTTCATAATTTAGCAGATGAAGTAAAGCCAATAAGTCTATCTAGTGGATATATATCAAAAGGATACAAGAAGAAATTGCAACAATATCTACATAAATAAAACTGTTTTGTCTTCTGATGGTACAACCCATACGTGATAGATTGGATTCAGATGCTCTTTCTTTCATTTCAGAAATTCAACACATTCTCAGAAGTGTGAAAGGACTGAAGGAGAGAATAATTGTGCTACCCATTACTGAAGACATTTTGAAGACAAATGATGATTTGGTCAAGCTTATCATATTTGCTTGAGAGATGATTCATCCTGGGGCAATGTAAGCATCTTGTTTTTCTAAATGTTGTTAACTTGTGTTGAATGCTGGGCAGTGTCTGACATCTGCCACTTTCTTCCTGAGATTAATCACTACCCACCATGTTTTGCCAACATCATTTTTTTTCCCATGTATTTCAGCATCTACAGTATCTGTAGCTTTGGAAAACTACTACCTTGGGCTGTTTTGTACTTTGGCATTGAAATTATTATTGTTTTTATGAACTATCAAGTGAAAGGCTACAAAATCCACAGAAATATTTTGAGAAGACGAGGGCTTCTAATTTTAAATTCCCACCTTCTTGGCCAACTTTTGGCTTTTTATTTCCAGAAGAGCAAAACAAAAACCACCCAAAACCAAACAAGAAGAGCTTTTGAGCTGAGGGAGATCACATACCTTTATTCTCAGCATCTTGCAATCAAAAAATGATTATCAGTTTTGACTTTCCGAAGAGCATCTGTTACTTGAGGTAAACTGTGCTTGTCTAATAAGGTTATCTAATATCTTTGTCAAGGCTAATGACAATAAGTGCAGAGATTTAAATTATTTTTACATCAAACAACAAATGCCTTTTTTTTTTTAAGGAACTGTCATTCTGCCTATCTTGTTTGGTGTTGTTTTTGTTTTGTTCTGTTTTCACAGAGATTTATTTAATTTTTTTTGTGCTATTGTGCGGAAGCAGCATACTCAAGGTTGCTATCTGTAGCTCTGTAGCTGAAATCTGGTGCGCTTACAGTTTTGAGGACAGCACAATGGCCAATTGATTGGTATCACCACAACATTTAATGTACTGTGAACTAAAAATACAGATGATGTTTTTAGTCATAGTGGTTGAATTATTAATGCTTTAGGGGGCACACAGGACAAGGAAATATTTCTCATCTCCAAACTTTGATGTAAGAGGCAACCAATAGGAAAGCACATTACAGTTGTGTCRGAAGTCAACAGAAAAAGTAAATGGAAAGTAAGTATAGAAAGATTCACCTACAAAGCAAGAGTGTATATACTTGTCACTGTAGGACACAAATGTCAGAAGCCATAGACAAAACAAATTCAAAGAAAATACCTTATATTGTTATGTATATAAAATAATATGTGAGAATGCAGAAAGAAGCAAGCACCTAAGAGATACAGATAATAACATTAAAATAGAATGAGTCTGTATGCTGTCTGTCTAAAATACGCACATGTTCAAAGCCCTTGTATAAAACTTTCTTAAACATTCATTTAAACATTCAAACTGTACACTTTTGTGGTATATGGAGCCCCTGCCTTGGACTCCATTRTCCAAGAAGTTTTTCTACCCTCTCACACTGGTGCAAGGGGACTGGACCTTACAAAACGATGTGTGACTCCTGAGCATGTCCAAGAAAACTTCAGCAAATGTTACATGTAAAAACTTGTAAACCAAGTAGCAAAACACCGTGTATAGACATTATAAAACACCAATTATACACATTAATTCGAGAAACACTTTTTCACAAAAAAATAATTACTAGTAACAATACTAACAGGCTTTCCTACTCTATGTAACTGCAACAACACTTCCACTTGCTTGAATTTGGCAGCAATAACATTTCTGTCAGGACAGCCAGTTGCAATTTTTTAGAAAAATCTTTCAGCTAGGTAGACAGCATGGTTCAGTATTGCGATAAACCTTAATATGACATGCTATGGAAGAACAGGACAGAGATTTTTATATAGTGCCAGGTATTAATGTCACAGGACTCTATTCCATTTTCGTAATTTTCATACCAGGTGATATTTTCATGACATACTACATTTTKAGTTATAGAAGCAAGAGGAAACTTTCATTGAAATTGGAAATTCCTAGATAGACMTCAATACAAAAGTCTAGTGTGTAGTAGAGGAATTTGATTTTTCTCAGAAAGCTAATAGCTAGGAGATAAACCCTGAATATATCTCTCTTTGGGGAATGAGTGTATTTGGGATTCTTGGCAGTATTAGATTCCCTTACTTGTTAATTTTGATTGAATAGATAATTTTCCCAAATTGCAAGAGGTGCACAGAGGTGCACTTGTGATCTTCTGTTTGCACACCTTCAGTATATATTGAAACGCTTTGTTATGGGGAATTCGATTGTATATAATATGAGCCATAAAAATATGCATCCACAATCCCCCCATACCATGCTGTCACATTTTCCCTGCATTGTAAAAATATTGCACTTCAGGATACAACTGTTTTAAGCACTTCTAAGGCTCAGAGCAATTGCTGACAGCTTTTAAAAGCTGGGAAGCATATTTTTTTCTTAGGATAAAATACAGCTGTAAAACCATGAATTGAGTGCTTGTGAGTGTATATAGTATAAACTAGAGGACATTAGTTTGAAAAGTGCCTGCCACTGATAGAGTGTCATATCTTCACCATCTGTAATTTCCTCTGTTGAAATGATAGAATTAATCTTGTCACATCTGATATGAGACTAATATCAGAAAAGGTAGTTATCAAGAAACATGGCAAATTAATGAAAACTATATGAAAACGTTCAATTTAGCTGTCCATCCTGCGGCTGAGAGCAGTTAATTTACTGTCTGTGTGTTAGAAAGCAGATAACACCATATCCTGCATAGTCTGATGCATTTTGTGGCAGGATCCAAGAGTGTATCAGTGGCARAGAATGTTCCCTTTTCAGAACTGCCAATAAAATAAGAGATGCACCAAAAATACTTGAACATGTAAACAAACACAGTCGTGGTTTTGCTGAGAATTAAGGGAGAATCTTGGCTKATTACAGACTTGTGTATTGCTAGTGCTGTGTTAGAGTTATGGGTACAGATGGTCACAGAGMTGGATTTTGGTGTGTATTTTCTTTCTTTTCTCATACAAAACCCCCTTGGACAAGTGGAAGTTCTGACAAGAAAGTTCAGAAAGGTGGTTATAGTGTGTTCCTATGTCATCACTGATTATAAAMAAAGGCTTATTTTTTTAGCTTCATACATATGATGAGAAATGTGAATGTATGTGAATCTCAAGGAGCACAGTTATTTTGAATCTTGTTACATGGAAAGTTTTAGAAATTACGTTTACTGAAATAATATTTAAGTGTTCTAATGAAATATAAAACTTCAAAACATTTACTAGAAGAAAATAGAGAACTTCTAGCAAATTATCTATTATTGAGAATAGCATTGATGCCATTTTCCCAAACCTCTGTGGACAATATTGTCTCTGACGTCAGTTTTACTAATGCTTYCATGAGTACTTTTTATTGCCTTAGGAGAGTATTCATCATGAACAAGTAAAATGTTGAAATATATTGATGTTCATATTTCTTGCCTTACAAGGTGTAAAAAAGTGTCTAAGGATTTTATTTATGCACCCACTAAGTTATTAGAATTATTATTTTGAAACTAGTTATTTTTCCAGATATGTTCTACCTCTAAGCTAATCTAATTCCATTACACAGTTTAGTGGTTTCAGTTTCGGGAAGTAGTTGTTTGCGGCTCTTCATGCATACGAAACTTCATTACCACACGTAAATGAATCATGCTTATTTAAACAGGTTCGGAAGGGGAGGGAGATTTTCAGTCTCTCCTGGACCCTTCTCGCAAGGCCAATCCTCAGTGCTGGAGGGCAGCAGAGACAGAGCACAACCAGCACAGATCCTGCGGCCTCATSCAGACTGCCTGTTCAGAAGACTACSCTGGAGCCCCTGGCACAGCTAYCCCACACATGGGTCTCAACCTCACCTGGGAGAAGACAGCCATAGAATCAACCTAGTATCAGCAGGACGTAGGTGTGGGTGACTGTGGGTCAACACTTGTGCTCATGCTCCTGGGCAGTTTAATAGCTCATACACAGCCAACTTTCCTGGAGACTACAGCATGCAGGAATAGTACCAAACCTTAATACTTGGGTATTAATTACTACATTGCACATGTAAGATTTCAGACAGGTAATAATATCACCCCTCTGGTGTAAACAGATCTCAGTCCCGAGCCTACAGACAACACACAAATGAGATTTAGTTAAAGCAGCTTTGGTCACATGGGAAATCTGGAACACAAATCGCTTGGCAAAGAGATTCCTCTCAGCTGGTATCATTCAGGCCCTTGAAATTCCTCTCAGCTGGTACAATTCAGGCCCTTATTCTGCTGTCGTCTTTTCACCTTAACCAAAACATCCTTGCCAAGATTGTTTTCCACTAAACTATTACTGAAGGACATCTACCAGTGATATGAAAATTTGCATGTAAGAAGGGCAAACATGTTAAATTCCTAGTTTCCTAACAGAGCTTACTCAATTACTCCTTGATACAATATCTTGTGTCTGTCTCATTTTCGCATGTAACCACAAGCAGATAAAGCTACAAAAAAATTCTTATGCAAGAACTCTCATGGTTTATACAACTTTCATGTTATTTTTTACCTAAATACATTGTTCTGTAATTCTTTACTCACCTTCTTCCTATGAAGTCTGGCCTGTTTTATAAATGTGAAGGCTTCTAAACTCCAGATTTGAATCAGTGTCATATTTTTTCAAAATTTGCAATGCAAACTCACTTACAATCCAGGCTTTTGGTAGAATTAATCATTGTGTCTTGCTTAACATGAAATAACTTACATAGTTATTCTCTTTTCTTCCCTAATTTTCTCTGTTCTTCTACTCTGTTGTTGTCCTTTACCAGGAAGACATTTGCTTTCACATTATTTTTTACTCTTCTTTTTTCCTGCTTTCTTAGCTCTGAACTGATTTATGACTAGGTTCTGTCATTCACACTTCTGTGGTCACCTTTTTCTCCTGCACGGATAATCAGTTCTTCTCCCACCTACTGCAATCTGTTCTTCCAAATTCTTTTTCTACAGTCCCCCTTCTAGATAATCAAAGAATCACAGTCCCAAATTATTGCTTCTTAGTAGTCAGCAATAGTAGGGCTTTTCCTTCAAAACTCCTTACTAGTTTCTGTCCTTTTTTTTTAACTCACCACATAAGTACAGCTTCCTTCTGACTTATGATTCATGTTTTTCTCTTCTTTTCCTCATGAGCTATCCTATTTTTTGGTGAAGATTTCCACTTTGCTAAGCTGGCAGAGGAAATCCTGGATGGTATCATGGTGCCCAATAGCAATACTTTCAGGGAGGGTTATAACCTTGCTTAGATACATAACCATACATAATCAAGAATAGTGAAAGAGCATGATATTTACTACTCAGAAAAACATACAGCAAAGATAGTGAGAAGAAGCCTCATGAACAGCTTCAAGTCTTCTCCAAGATTTGCATATGCAGGCATCAGCATTTCTGTGGTTTTGCATATTTGGACATGTCTGTAGTTCTTCACCTACTGATCTACAATGTGTCTTTTTTCTTGAATGTCTTTGCTTGTGGGGTAATTGGAATTTCTGACTCCATAGTTGAGGGAGTTTTGCAGGTGTTGGGAAGAGCAGTGGTAAAGACAGAGTGCTCACAAAGGAGTCCTGACCCAACCCGTTTCTTAAAAGCTGGCCCTAAGAAAAAAGATTATGACTGAAAAATAATTTTGGTAAAGCACTCTTTGAAATAATATATCAAAATAAGGCTCTGAGAAAAAGGAAAACATTCCTAAGGTTTTTTTAGAGGTTTTAGCAGATCACAAATTTGGAGTCCAAAAAGGATGTCAAAAACACATCTTCCTGATATAAGGTACAAAACAGCTGGAATTTAAAGCTACAATTAAAAAAAAAAGAATTTTTCATTTTCATATGCAGATTTTGAAATACGGAACCCTAAGGAGACAGTGTCTCATAGCCCACAAAAAGATTTAAGTCTGTTTTTGTGCAGGTTCTTCAGCTTTGTTGAGTCCGGCTTAGCTCGTACTACTGTTATAAGGAAAGGATTGTTTATGTCTCTCATCTTGTGTGTGCTGGAAAATTGGCAGCACTACACTGTGTAATTCATCACTTGCTGTGAGCCGGGAGACAATGTATCTTGAACTACAGGGCAAAGTATTATAGGCAGTCATGAAAGCAAAATATCGTGTCCCCCTCAGTTGGATCAACCTATTAACAGAGGACTTACACAGACTTTCCAGAAACAGTCAGAAGAGTTAGTAGGTTCTCATAGGCATTAAATTGTATAAATGTATTTTGTTCATCTAGCCATTTAAGTTAACATCATTTTGTTTAGCCAGCTGATGTGTCACGATCAGCAACATCCACTGTGAGAAAGGAGGTTTTCTGAGAGGACAGCACTTACACATAAGAAGTTTAAGTAACTTGGTCAGTTTTGACATCGAGTTGCACTGTGTTTGTTCTCAGCCCTGCACAGTGGCGACAGCAAGATACAGCATGCAGTAATGAGGGTACCTTTAAAATTCACGTAGCAGTAATGCAGTATTCGTATTAGCTGCTAAAAGCACACCAAGGATGTGGTTAGTGTTTCATCGCTGACCGCATAATTGCCCTACTTAAGAGTAAGGGCTTGGTCACTAGCAAAAAACAGTAACATTTGCCAGTGTGCAAATACATTTACCATCACGTAATTTTCATAATTTGAAAATATTGCAACTCCCTGAGAGAGGTGAATGTTGTATTTTCTCTTTTGGCAGGGTGCTTGGGGAGCATGGAATATATTACATGCTCTTCTGAGTGAGATAATAGTGTGGTAAACTTCTTGAGTATGTGTTATAAATGTGTTATCTGCTGACGCAAACGCTGTTTTTTAGTCAGTTTGAAAACTATCCTTATGTACAATCCAGGATCCAATTCTGTTAGTCGATCGCTTAGAGGAAAGAATAACATCTTTCTACAAAATTTATCTTGCGAAACATTACTAAGTGCTAGAAAATATTAACATTTATAATGAATGAAATTTCTGAAATTTAAAGAGTTATAAGTCAAATTAATGGTGACTATGACTCAGGAAATGTGTATTTCAGGCAAACTGTAGGTTCTCTGTTTAATGATGCCTATGAAAATAGAAACAATATTGTTACTCAGTCATGTCCAGCATATATAACAAGAATCTCATGCCTGGCAAAGAAATTACGCTTCCTTCTCCTGTTGTTTATATTATTTCCTTCTAGGTAAGAAGAAAAGCTTTATTTTGTTCTTGTTCTGTTTGCTCTAATTTTCTATGCTAAATGGAAATTCAAACTACAAGACCTGTCCTCTCTTTTATGAACATGGCTCCCCTCCCCTAATTCCACATTTTTGCAGCATGGATAGAGCGAATCCAACATCCTTTGACACAGCATGCAAATCAATGTTTATCAGTTTTGTTTCTTTTTGCAAGGCTGATAGTAAAGAATAGCAATTTTTTAAATCCCTTAGCTACAGCAATTACTGCAGTAGGTCTAGTCATGTACTTGAATTTGAGCAGTTACTTATGTTAATTTTATAATTATGCTAATAATATGGTTATTTACTCTTTGGATCTTTCTTCATTTTAGTAGAGTTTGGAATTTCAAGTAAAAGCTTTTTCTTCTTCACCGTTCTTATAGGAATCTTTCCCAAACTCTGGGACACTAGAGCACAATGACTGCACATTTTGGTGTGTTGCCCCAGCCAGTGACTTCTGTACCTCTCTTAGGAATCTGCTAAATTTAGCTGGGCCTGCAGCTAGTAGCAGGGTTTCAGCTTGCTCATGCTTAACCATTAATTCAAGGGAGATGTTGGCCATTGGGGAGCAGTACTGACTCCTGTGTTCACACACCAACATGCTTTGGTGCACAATGCAGTACTTCACTTTCAAAAACCCTCCACATGTTTCATCTGTCTCTTGAGTGCAGGAGAAGTCATCGCTGAGATAGAAAATGTCTGGGCTGCATTAAAGTGGTTAAATCATCATGTCACTAATGGAACAGAAACAGAGCCAAGGCCTGTTCTATTTTGCGACAAAAGGACAGGCACTGAGTATGCTGGTAGAAATTACCATAATCGCATAATTCTGAGCCAAGAATAACAGAAACTCTCCATTTTACATCACATCTGACTCTAATATATGCGTCTCAGGTTTCTTTAGGGATTATACTTTGTTTAGTCTCTAGTAGACAGCTAGTACTTAAGTAAATAGGAACCAAGATTGTCAATCAACTTTGTAAGAAAATAGTACCTGACAAGTCGAATCAGGAAATTCCATGTCACTTATTAAGAATATCAGTTTGACTGTTCATGTTTTCTCTTTTTAATAAAGTACAGATTGAAATAATCTTGTGTTTACTTAACTTTGTTATCATGATGGATCCCTTCTAATTGCAAGAAGCTAAAAATAATACCAAAGTAATGGTTGTATTTTTTTCCAAATACAAATACACATGTATATGTACACATGGTTCTCTGAGAATATATGTACATGCACACATGCAGAGAGCAGTGAAATCTCTGCAAAATATTTTGCACCACAAGTAACTACTAATTATAAGATAAAACAGCTATTCAGGGAACAGTTTTGTTCTGTCCAAAACTGCTTAATACAAACTAAATCCTAACTAATTTTTAACATGATTCCACCAGCTCTGCCTTCCTCATTGACTCTGATGAGCACTGAAGACTTGGATGTGGATAACAATAGCAGCTGCGCTACAGAGGGTCTGTAGATGCAAGTGTGGGCTAGCAAGAAGCCAGATGCGAAAAGCATAAGTGTCACGTCTCAGGCTGTTAGATATGTGGGTAGTAAGAAAAGTCCAACTATATGAAGGAAAAAGAAGAGCAGGGCTGAGTGTTGGCCTGGATTTTATCTTAGGGCATTAATGCCAAACCGTTTCAGCCACAGCCACTCCTTTTGGAACTCTTCAGCTTATTACTGCAAGGTTCTCACTGGGCATGCCTATGTATAAAATATGTTTTAGTGGTATATTTCTTCAACTTACTGGCTTACATGAGTCAGATATACCAGCAAAACGTTCAGTTTTCAGTCATCTTACTGCATTGAGGGAAGTCCCTACAAACTATCCTGGCAAAATCCCCATCATTGCCAGCACAAGCTGTGTCAATATTAGAAGAACTTATTACAAGGGCAGAGCTGACCGCACTGGTCCCAAGGCTCCAAATGATTTGTCTGACGCAGGAGCATATGCCCCATCATCCAAGGCTAAGGAGAGAGGGATGGAGTGAGGTCAGCCCAAATTGGGCCAGTGTAGATCTGATTTACTAGTAAGCTGTCTTGCTTGTAGGTGGGAATAAACCTGAGTGCCTGCCTTTCTAGAGTCCAAAGTACCTCTGCGATACAACAGATTACAATAAGTTTTAATATATACATATACATATGTATACATATGAATATACTTCATATTCATATATTCAAATGTAGTGTAAGATACACTGCAGGGCCTATGTATACACAGGCGTGATTTTTGGGTGGTGGAAGAATAAAAAGGAGAGAGAGTTTGCTACACACAAGCAGTAACTTTTTGCAGCAGAGACAGATTTTGATCAATGTCTAATGGTAGAGCACAGGCCAACAGAACTACTTTTGGTATGTTATCCTGTCAGGTAATAAGGAATCTCAAATTATTTCTTCAACCTGTGCAAACCACCGGGATATCTTGATTTTAAAAGACAGATGGAAGGACTTGGCAGAAGGAGGATCCTCTGTGTTATTCTGAAGCACACAGAAGCTGCAAAAAAGTTGGAAAAGGCTTTTTTTCTTTTTTTTTTTCTTTTTTTCTGCATGCAGCTTATGGTTATGTCTTTTGCTAAATCTGCCCCAGGACTGTGTTGTTTTCCTCACACTCTGACATGTGGGTAATTATCCTCCCAGTCTTTCTCACATCTACAACAAGAAACACGATGTTTACTGAGGATTTTACTTGCAGCATTTACCTGCATAAACATGCAGCAATGCAAGTCTTTTGGGTGCTGCATTTTAAATGCACTTTTGCTTGGAGTGTGTCTATTTTATGTACAGATTTAAGTTTATCAGCATAACACTAAAACTTGTAAAACATTGTTTAAATTACAAATTAGGTACCCAAGCTCAGCAGCATTCAAGAGGCCAAGGTTTCTGTGCCTAACTTCCTAAACTAAACCAGGAAGGAAATCTGCAGTTTCACCCTGCGAGAGAGCAAGACTGTCTCATGTTGTGCCTAAGTCTTGGAAATGAGAGCCAGGACGTTATGGGATTGTACTGAAAAGAAATTAAACCCTATATATAAACCATTCTCCCCAAAAGAGCATGTGTATGCATCACAGAAAAGCTTCCAGTAAATGCAGAGACTGAAATACCCCTAACCTAAAGAAGTGATCGCTGTTAAAACTACTTAATATGAAATAATTATGCATATGCTTATAATTATAATGATTAATTAATAGACAGATGATCTACAACATAAGTAAGACTAGAAGAAATATTCTCATGTAAAAGAAAGCATAGAAGATTGTTCCATAGCAAAATAATATATAGTATTTTCATACAATTACAAGGGAAATCAAATAGTGCAAGACGTGTTTTTAATGAAGAAAAAGCACCATCATTGCACTCTTCAACTTAAAAATACAGGTTTCATCTTTCATTTCACAATCTATTATTGCAGAGGTCTTCACTGTATAAAGGTGATATATGTAAAAACATGTGGTAAAATATCCCCTTGGTGGCCGTATAAATTCTCTGAGGCTCGACTCTATGTTTATTTTTCAAACTTTTCACTTCAGAAGTGAACCAGTTGTGAATTAATGAAAGGGAGGCCTAGTCCTTTGCTTTGGTGGATATGAGCCTGCACATCTGGCCCACGCACAGGCAATCCACACACAGCAACAAGTTGCCGTGTTTGTATAGGCTGACAGTGCTACATCTTCATCATTTTATCATGGCTTAGCACTATCTGCCAACAACTCTGGTTTAAAAGATTATACCAAAGTACCTCTTGAATTTGCTGTGATTGTGGAGACTATTTAAAGCTGTGTTACTACAGGAATTTGCAATTTCACTGTGACACCTTCGCATGTTATCACCTCAGCGTTTGTGTTTTTCCAGTTCTATATCATCAGAGGATTTCCTTGCATCTTCCTCCTGGACCTTTTGTAATTAAAAGATCCAAGACCTTCCAAGGCCCTCTGGAGATAGGGCAATCAAGAGATTTCCTTCTCATGACACTATCAGAAGATTTCTTTGTAATTCCTCAGATGAAGGAATTCTTGCTTAAGCTGCCCGGATAGAAACATAGTTGATTAGTGACATATGAGGTCCAGGTCAGTCTGCATAGCATCCCCTGATACTACTGCCTGGCGAAAACTTATCCCAGGTCAATTTCTGTTGTGCATCCAATGACTTCCTGGCTCCCCCTTGCTATGTATATGATAAAATATGCCCCATTTTCACATGGCTAAACAGATACAGAAAAGCTGAAGGAATACTGAGCTGAATCTGTAGCGTGTGTTTAGGGAGAAGAAGGTAGACATGGGAAGTGCAGAAATGTCTGTCTCCTTTTCAGCTGCCAGTCAAAGATAGTTTAGAGATTTTGAAGGCAGATATTGTCTCCAGAAGGTGGATTGGATAGTCCCAGAGAGGCATTCAGTTCTCCAGTCCTCCTTGGAACCTTCTGGCTGCCTGCCACAGCGAGCACCACTGCTTGCTTGCTCACTAGCCCTTTGCAGAATAAGCTCCTCAGGACTCATGCGATCACATCACTCAACACGAGGCAGGCATGTGAGTAGTATTACTTAAAATTAGTTATTTAATCAAATGTTGCAGTGAGATCGATTCGAGAACAACCAGGTTTGTGTCATCCCTATGAGTATAGCATAAAAATAACATATTCATCTAGCTTTTTGTGTATCTTCATCTAACAAAAGAGGCAATTACCATCTACTACTAATGTAGCATGGGCAATAGGTCTTTACACAGCATTTAGCCTCATAATCTTTTCTTTTTCAAAGCAACATAGGGATGTCAAATACACTTGTATTTTCTGTGCTTAAAAATTACAGGTTGTCTTATACAAGAAATGACACAAATACTGTCGGTGTATTAATTACTTTAGCTATTTTTAAAACTTTTAAGTTATCTCTAACAATAATTTCCACTTGAAATTGCAATACAAACAGATTTAACCATATGTACTTATTTAATAATTAAGGAGCAATCATTCAGAAGTTTTTCTTAAGAAAGGAAAGTGATCGTGTACAATAAAAAAACAGTTGTCAATCGTGCATGCATGTTTTTCAGAGAAGAAATGGACATTTAATGGCAGTGACCAGATGGTACCCTGGTTACTAATGTATCTTTACCACTTGCTTGTAGACTAGAATATTGCTTCTTATTCTTAAATATTTAATTATAAGCATCTTGGATTCTTATAGTTAAATTATTCAAAGGTTCTTGAAAGATCATTGCACTGTAAATTCCCCATTTTTTTTCTAAGTACGTTTTTCCGACATTATGATAGAAAAAAAAATGTTCCAAGTAGAGGGGTCAATGCCATTTAATATGCAGTATTTTGTGAAGTCCTGTTCCAAAGTCCACCAAAGTCTTTGGAAGCCTGCCCAAGACAGTCACCTTTGGAGCACATCCTAAATATTTAGTCACATAAACAGTGATTTTAGTTAACATATCAAGTTAATAAAAAAATACTATTAGATTGAATTTATAAAATGTACATTTTTTTATATCTGTCTGAATAGATCTTTTTCTGCATTTAAGCTCATTCAATAAACTCTTACTTTTCAAATATTTCTTTTCAAAGAGTTCAAGAGAGCTACTCTTAAGTCAACATACAAATGAATATGCATAATCTCATACACACACAACCTATTACAGCCTATTCAGCATTTTGGTAAACCACAGGGTTGTCGTAGAGAACTACTGGTTAACTAGTCATAGAATAAGTGAAGGCGGCGGCGTTAAATTAATTTAATCACTTAGTTTCCTTTTTTGTCTACAGAACATCTCTGTATAAGGAGCAGAATATTAGTAATTTATCTATCAGAATTATTAACCCCTTTGTTAATAGTTTCCTTAATTAAAAATACCTACGATTTCTGTAGAAATAAAAATCCTTGAAATATGATTTTGTTGACTAGAGTCACAATGTAAGTTATTATGACCAGATTTGTTTGATGCATGCTATTGTTTCAGACACACTCATTTTAAAACCCACACACCATTTCAGGATTTTAATGCACAGTAAATGGATTAAAAAAAAAGTAAGATAACCATTTATTCTAATATGACTTTCTGTAGAGCATACTTCTGCTATATAGCAGGAAACACAACGTATGTTAAGTTACAGCTGGTTAAACAGGATGCTATAATATTAAATGTAGTAGAGCTCCATCCAGGAGCTAAAGGTCACGCAATGCCTGCTGTCGCCACACCTTGAGCTCCCAGTAGGAGCAGCTAAACTCTTGTTATCCAAAGGAGCTTCATTCAACTTTGCAAACTCCGAACTTGCTAGTAGATTTTTTTCTAGGGACAGTTGAAAAACCTTGTTTTCAGCACAGGACTCTCCTTGGCCCATCAGCTGCAGCTCTGCTCTTCGCTCTGTGTAGACCTCACATTCAGAGATGAAGAACAACAACACGGCAAGTTAGCAGAATACTTTCAAGTAGAAAATACGTTTGAGAAGAAACACCTGAGGCAAATAGAAATTATTTGGCTTAGTAATGAAGTAAATAGGTGGGGGACATTCAATGGCACCTGTGGTGCCATTCAATAGAAGCTGGTGGCCCCTTCTTGGCTACAACTTTTGTGTAATGGAGTGCTTGTCATACCCGGTTCCTGTGGCTGGAGCTTTCTGTTCTTTTAATGACTTAGCTCACGTGGAAGGTGTTATGCGTAGGGCTTTTTCTGATAAAACACTGAAATATTTCAACTTAATTTTCATATTTTTAGAAAAAAAATTTAAAAACCCTTTTGTTTTTAAAAGGGGAATTGAGCCTATCCATATTGTCCATTCCTAAATTGGGAAATTTGTGAGTTTTCTGTTTTAATTTCCACTCTGAGAAATAGGTGAGGTGATCATATACAATTTAGTGTTCCTTGTACTTTAGTCAGAGATACAGATTTACTAACCACAATAACAACTTGTTCTACATTTAATTAGGAAATACTGTCAGTTTCTTATTACAGTGCTTTATGTACACAGCACATTAAATTATTGAGTTCCTCTGTGAGAACCCTCCTAGGAATGTTTTATCTTATGTCACAAAAATTATGACTGCAATAAGTGGTTTGCAGGAGTCATTAGGAGGTTGTAGATTTCAAGCTGTGCTCAATCACAATGCACAGAAAAATACATTCTGCAAGCTCTGAAGTGTAGGTGTACATGTTCTCTAAAATGATAATAGAATTTTTCTCCTGAATTTTATATCATTACTTTAGAAATTATAGAAGATGTATTAGTCTACATAAAAAGAGATAGGAGAGGAGGACCATCTAGGTTAATCTTCCATGAAGGGATCATTTTGGCTTGGGTGTGGAATGAGTGAAGAAAACATTTCCTTTCCTTGGCATAAGCTATTTTTCAAAACATTTTTGCTCCAAAGCAGGACCATAACTTTTTAAAATAAATCAGTATAGACTTAAGAACCAATTTAGAATCTAAGATACTTAATCTACATGTAAGTGATAAAACTGTCAGACAGTGAAGATCGTGGTCTCAGCCCACAGAGAGATTAATCCTGTATACCTGCCTGTACTGTAAATTAAAGTCTATTCAGTCAACACCATTTATTTTAATGATCCATTTGTGAGTTTAAACACATGGTATACTTGCTATTAAGATTGATAAAGTCAATAGAGTTACCCCTGAGCTTTTGTGAGAATATAAACACATTAAAACTACTAAATTTAAAGATTATTTTATTTTGGGAATATAGGCAGGCCTGGTGTAACTCAAAAAATCTGAAACTATATCTAGTCAACATTTTAAAATGAATTTTTCTTCCCCATTATAAATGGATATTATGAAAAAAATAGATTTTTCTTTAAGACGGGTACAAAAAAGGAAAAAAAACCCTTGCAATAGTTTCAAAATATAGTTGTGTTACCCATTTAAGGAGTATTTTACCATTTTTCTTTTGTTCCTGCTGTTATTATGTGAGAAAGTGATTTTTTTTTAGAACCTATATTTTTTTGTGTGTTATGATAAAGAAAATCCTGCAAACAATGATTTTATATCAACAACAACAAAAAAAACTTTAAAAAAGAGACAACAAGAAAAGGAAACTCTGTTATTTTTAGCCAGTCTCTTTTAGCCAGTCTCTTTATTCGGGAAACCTGAGTCATGAATTGTGGACACCTGATGAGAAGGAGTTCTGAAAAACAGATGCTTTCAATCAGAACAGCCTTTTGTGACTGCTGGGCTAACAAACGGGAAAAAAGAAAGAAACAGCTAACATAAAGTCCCCATGAATTAACACACATTTACCCTGTGTGTGCAGGGCGGTTGGACTAGATCTGTAAAAGTCCCTTCCAACTTAATGATTCTATGATTCTATGATCTACTATATACTATGTGCTCTATGCTATATATTTCACTGACAATTGGCAGCACAATCTGCCTGGAGGAAAAGTGTCTAAGGCAGTTATAGAGAAAAATAAACGACGTCCTGTATTTTAAAGACACAGACACGGACAGACATTTGTTTTTACAATGTCCCCATTAGTGAGCACGCTCAAGGCACTCGTGTCCTCCTCAGGCGCTGCCCTGCAGGTGCTGCCAAGGACACAGGTGGACACAGGTGAGCAACACTTGGCCACAGCAAAGGAAGGAGATGGGCCCAGCAGAAATGGTGCAGGCCATGAAGAAAGGAAGGAGTGGCTAGGAGGCCGGAAGGGTGCGTTCCTCGGGCGTCAGCACGTTGAGGGCCACGCCGCATTCTCTGGTGACAGCAGGGGAAGCCATCCATTTAAGAGACACAATGGTCGCCAGTGTGGAGTGGCAGCGCTGACAACTGCGCCGTGCACTTGAGCACATCCGAGGCGAAACGGGTATTTCCTGGAAGCCTGAGCAGACTTAGCAGGAGATACTTGAGCTGTACACATACCTCTGCACAAACTGACAGCTGGGCATTACAGATGCTTTATAGCCGAGCTGGCAATCAGCAACAGCAGCACTGGGTGAAGGCTGCACAGAAAATGTGGGAAAACATAAAGGCAGGACGCACATCCTGACATAATGCTACGGAAAGTTCAGTACTATTTCTGATCATTTTTCATCACGGTAAAATGATTTCTTTCAAACATTCTTTCCCTGTAAGTGGGGCTGAATCCCAGCAGGTAAACTAACTTAGCACTGTGGAGTCTGAAATACGTATGTCCCGCTGTGAATCTGCACACAAAGTGCCTCTCTAGGGCTGCACATCAAAATACCAGCATCAGGGAGAGCCTCATACAAGCTAAGTCCATGAAATACTCTTCCTATCAGGCACAGTTTCAAGTCCCTCTGTATAAGCCAAATATTTGGATGAAGTTTTGTTTCCCAGCATTTTAGAGTGAAAGCTCTTTCAGTAAAAAAGCTTTCCTTGCAACTTAAAAGCTTACTTAACATAATAAAATCAATTCAAACTTTTCTTCATTAACACTATATTTGAATATAAAGATAGACACTTTACAGGTTACCTCAATTAAGCTGCCTTGCTTGAAACCATGTAAAGCTTTTCACAGATGTAATTTCATAGAATTTTAATTATATTTATAATTAAGTTTGTAATTAAGTTTATAATTAATACTATACTAAAATATAAATTAAAAATACATTATTTCATATGCTTATTAAAGTTAGTGCATCCTTGTGGTTAACTATATGGTAAGGCATGTCTTCTGAAGAAGTTAGGAATGGTTTGGCATATTCATAGTTAAAATTAACTGTGAGATTCACAATTTTAACATTCCACAATAAGTTAAATAAACAGACCCTCCCGAGCTCACTGGGGTGACCAAGGGAGCAGGTGGTAAGGGCAGACCATCAGAAAGAGCCCACAGTCACAACAAACACCGTGTGTGTTCCTCCAGACTGATGACAAGTAAATAGCTTCAGGGTCAGCTCATATTAATAACCATATGCCTTTCGGAAAGAGACATACTATGTCCATGGCTAACGGGATGAAAGCAGCGATGGGGCAACCATACTCCTCCAAGGAAAGAGACATTTCTCAGATACAAGGGTTTCCACCTTTCAAGCTCTAATGAAGATTAGTAGAGTGTCACTGCGGAGGGAAATTCATAACAGATGACGAAAACATTCCAGGTCACACACTGGTAGTASCTTGCTTTTAAATTTACTTTCCTTCATCTGTTTTGCCCTAATGTTTTTTTATAATAAAAAAGTAAGAAAGGACCAAAGCTGCATTTCATTTCAATATATCTTGTTATTTTCATATGCCAGGAGGAATTCAACGATCTGTTCGTTGTTAAGGTTGTTTGTATTATCAAGGCTCTGAATGTTCTGATTTGTAAAGGTTTTCMAGACTGTGCAGTCCGCGTTGCTTTGAAAAGCATCAAAGGCTGAGCATTTTTGGACAGTTCTTAAAGGAAGATATTGAGAAAGACTTTGGAACAATAGAAATGTTTTGTTACAATAAAATTGTTTCATATCRGCTTTGTCTTTTTCATAATTTAACAGTTGCTTTTAAATGGAAAATACCTTACAAATGAATAATTGAAAAATGTCAGGACTTTTTCCTTTGTTTCATTTTGAAACACACTTTTTGGGAAATCTAAAGAAGTTCATGAAACATCTCCTTTTCAGTAGATTCACTTTTTATAAGAACCACAATGCAGAACATTTGCCCCAGTACCTTGTCTTGGACAGTGACTGGCAAGCTTTTAGCAGAGAAGAAAAAAGAGAASATATGGAGATATAAACTTATATAAACATACAAACTTATATACCATCTCGGTTTCCTGCAATCCGCTTTCTAAAATCTTCCTGGGTTGGAGGTTGCATCTGGATCTCACTAAAGTCACTACCGTCTATGAAGTTGTTCAATCCATTTTTGTTGAACCATATTTTTTTGTGAATACAGGAATTTGTGCTATGGGGRAAAAAAMMCCCAGCACATAACCTCATACACCTTTCTTTCTACTTACAAGAAAAAGATTGTACACAAAACTATTTTATCAATTCCTGAACTATTACAGGAAGTCATAAAGAAACAAGCTCCCAGAATGGTAAGAAGTCAGACAGGTTAACTTTACACAAGAACGTGTGAAAATACCTAGAGGATATAGAAATTAAAAAAAAAACCTGTTGACTTTGCAGGAAGTGCTTTGGCTGAGATTCCAATGTATAATGTTATTATGCATAACATATAAACTGAGTTTAGTGCAAAGAAGACAGAGTGGAACATTGAAGTTGCTCACACTCACCACCATATACATAGCTTCAACAGATTTATAGGCTTTCAAAAGATGAAAAAGTCCACAATGGCTTCACCAACATGACCCRTGCAAAAATGAGGAAGCCCATTAAAGAGCAGACCAAAGGAGAAAGCTCATAGATTTACATTCTTAGAGGTGACAGACATATTACCTTACATTATGAAGACTTGATAAAGGATGAAAGGAAYACAGAATGGCAAGACATGATGGTTACTAGAAGCAGAAAAACAAAAACCAACAAAATGCCAAAATCTTGTACATCAGTATTAAGAAAATAAGGAAAACAAAAAGAAAGTATAAGTCCAGGGATATCAAATACAAAATAAAAATAAGGTATCTCTCAAAGCAAAGTTTGAAGAGCAAGTATAGAATAAAACATTAGAAGAAGCACAGTATAYGGTTAGTAGGGACACCTGATGACCAGACTATAAGGCTGAACATATTTTTTTTGCCCTGACATTCACTGTGCAAACAACTGAAGAGAAATGCCCACTCCATAGCCTTCTTAGAGTGGATTCAGAAAACGATTTGTTTGAAATTGCAGTGATTGTAGGAACGGTTGTGGAACAACAACAACAAAAAAACACCACAAAAACCACCAGAGCTGTAACCCTCAGAAGTTCTAAGAAATCTCAAGGATGAAATAGATGAATTAATAACAGCTCTATCTATCCTCTTGCTTAAAACTCTTGGTACTTGAGGACAGAAAGTTGGCCAGTGTGATAATGGATTTTATAAAAAATTCCATAGGGACCGAGAAACCAATATGTATGACTTTCCTTCTGGGCAAATTAGTAGAATCAGTGGAACTAGAGGTAGACTTGAAAGATATGGCCTGCCTGGGAAAAGTTAGAAGGGCTTCARTCAGGTAAGTATTTATCATTCTGTTGATTTGTATTCATAGATATGAATAACTCCAATTATCATCATTTTTTATTCTTTAAAAAAAAAACCATAAATAAGCACATTAAATTAAAAAAGCTTTCTGCTATCTAAGAGTTTAAAAAATAAATAAATAAATATTAGCCTTCATAAAGTGTATTTACTCTCTTAGAAAATAAAAAAGCCTATTCTTATATATTCATATATTTTAATGGCAAGATCCTTTCTCAAAACTCTTCGAAAATGAAGCTTTCCAGTAGTAGGCCAGAATGGTTGCTGTCCCAAGATATCCTTAATGCAGGAAGAAAAGGAGAAGGGAGAATAATGAAGAGAGGTGATTACCTTCCGACTTCACAGACAGATCCAGCTCTGGCTATATTGGTACAGCTTCAGGGCCAATCCTCTTCAGAGCCAATCTCCTTTACGAGAGTTGGCTTCAGTGCTGAGGCCCTGAGCTCCAGCTTTGCACTGGCAGAGCTTTCCCTGTTCCCTTCCGTTCTCACCAGATCGCTCTCTCCTCGTCTTGGACAGCACGAGCAGAGCAATCTGACGGTACCTGCACTATAAAACCTCAGTCTGGCAGCTATTGTCAGTGTATGGATCCTTCCCAGGGCCTGGACATAGTCTATTCCTCATTATTTTATTTCTGGATTCTTTCTTTACTAAAAGTTTTTACTTTTAAAAGACTCTTACTTTACTGAAGCCTTCTGATTGTGTGCGGGTTTCACAAGTCACATTTCTTTTTCCCCACTTGTTGGTACTTACTGGTTTCCTGTCAGATAGAATTTGCAGTGGGAAATTGGCTGTGCTTACTTTCCAAACACAGAAGGGCTCTACTATTTCCCCACAATTGTTCCAATCTATTCCTCCTCTCTGAACAACCAGCCATTATATATTTTCTTACTCATTCATTCATTGTATTTTATTTAAATAACCAGTCCTTACTTTTATCTGACATTTTGAAAAATATTTTATACAGAAAGGGCAATTCTTGGTGCCAGTTTTTCTTTTTTTTTTAACAGGAAATTAGAATTGAGTTGCTAGAATCTACCTTATGGTTTTACTACCTCAACTTTAGGTATACTGAATAACTGTTCTACATTTCTGCTTTTCTGAACTCTTCAGATGGAGTGAGCTGATGTAGCTCCACTGCCTCCAACTTGCAGTGAGCTCCAGCTGAACAGTGAAATAGTGAAGAATTCATGATTAGGATCTGTTTGTCTGATTCATAAAATGCTGTGTTTCTGGCTTCTTTAAAGCTCTCTTTTCAAAGACGCCCATCTTGCAACCCTCCAGCCACAATTCTGAAGAATATTTCACAGCTGGATTCTGCTGCTTTCCCTATAAATGAATACAACTGTGTCCAAAACTACTTTTTTTTTTCTTCACCAGTGCTATCTACAACATATTCCATCAACAAAATGAAACAGCAGATATTGGCAGTTCTCTTCTCCTTCAGCAAAACTGTATAGCAGAATAGAGCTGCCCTACAGGTCATCAGGGATTAGGGCCTGAGAGGCACACAAAGTTATGCCAAGGGAAGTATCTTCATATTATAGGATAATGAAAGAAGAGAATTTTTCATAGCACTTCCACAGACTCTCTATAAGGTTCACTTGTAGGAAATAGCAGGATATGGAGGGAGATAGAATCAAAAGCTTAATAATTCTGTGACAATACTAAGCTCTTTTTCTCTTGTTGGTGCTTCAAATTACTTTAAACAAATAGCATTGTTAGTAGAAGATTGAGAAGATTGTAGGTAGAGAGAAAAAAATCTTTTTTTTTTAATGTCTTTCACTTCCCCAAGTATGTTTTTACTCTAGTAAACTCTGTGCATGCCTAACAKCTGCTGAATGCCACAGGTTAAAGAAGCACCCGTAGCAGTTTGGGCAAACATTTTCCTGCTCAGTCTGCAGGGGAAGAAGCCTGAGCCAGGGAAATGAGCAGAGAAGCTCCCTGGGTGGAGAACAAGAGGAAAGGAYTTGCACAAGGCAATCTCATAAGCTGAGTGTCTTGAGCAAGAGTTGGAAAAAACAGCTTTTTTCCAAGTTGGCTACGCGACCCTTCAGAGGAAGAGAGGTCCTTGGCAAAGATTTTGGCWGCTCTGTTGGGCTGAGTAATTTAACCAGTTCACACTGAATGTCACCATCTGCAGTGGTCAGTATATTTCTGCTACCTCCATTTCACACATTTCACACACTCAGCCTATTGGCCCTCCGAGCAGGCTTCCTCTGAGCTTCAGCACATCAAAGACAAATGCAGAATGGAGACCATTAATACAGTTGTTTTGATCAGTGATACAGTAACCTCATTTCCCTTATCTGATCCTGAAAAGAAGAGATCAGGCAACTTGGACAGCCAATTTCACAGGGAGTTTAATGCTGCTAAAGAAAGAAAATGCTGATTCACTCACCAAGCTTACAAAACTTTTTTTAATAATAATTTTATGTTCTTCTGAAGGTTCACACTGCCAAATGCTCAGGAAATTCTGTGTTTTATTTAGCTCTGGTGGTTAACATAGCACTCAGAAGCGCATACGGGCTTACTTACTGCCTCTGTCATTCCAGAACACATGGGTCATTTCTTACCTTTGATGCTAGAACTACTTTGTTTTGTGCTTCTGTTGTACTTTATAACCTTATTTAAATGGAATTTCTTGTAGTGGTCTTTAAGTGGTCTTAGAGAAAGCTTCATAAAATAATCATGCAGATGCCAACAATGAAGAGAAAATCCCCTCAGGCTTTGGTGGGTGCCCCAGGCAAGTGATTTTGCCTGGGGGCTGCAGTCAGTTCTGCTCTGTGCTTTACTCTCGAGCCATGCTGACCTTGAGCAAGCCCCGGCTTCACAGCAGCCAGCTGTAAAACCACAGGGCTCRTACTGTGCCTCTAAAGGCTGTTGATTTTAGAGACAGCACATGGAGCTATTTGGGAAATGCTGTGCAAAGCCCCGTGAAGTACAAATAAGTGCAGAAAAGTATGCAAAGGAAAAAAGAAGTCTAAAATGTGCGATTAGGAACAAAGCAACCTACACGTTTTCTCATATCCAAATCATTAACACTGCTTTAAAGGGATTTTCACAAATTATGCATCTAAACACATAACTATTTTTTAACATCTTTCTCCAATATCTTATAACTAGCAAAAATATTTCAATGTTTTGAATAAAAGTTTTCAATAAAAGTTTAATAATTTTTTACAGTGTACCTCATGAATGGTATGCAGTTAATCATGTGCAAAAAACTCCAGACTGAATATTAGATCCATAAAATGCAAAATGAATAAGTGYAGGGAACTACCAAAAATTGCAGGAMTAAAATTACCAAGTGATTTAGAAGYACGAAAGCCAACCTAGATGTTTTTAAATTGAAGGATCTGGTTTATGTAGAAGGTAAAATGAATCTGATCCTCTTTTCCAATCATTAGAAGGCAGATTATGTCAGGGAACTTCAACAGCAGTTGAAAAGACATTTATAAATTATTCTCTCCAAAGTCTTGATTTGTATGATTCATTATGACGTTTGCATAAATGCATAAGTGACTTAGTCTTATTACTCTTCTGCTTCAAATCAGCTCTCAGTTGATTTACATAAGGGACTTCTGCTTAAAGCAACTTCAGCAACTTTATCTAAAGAATAAGAAGCGGAAAAGTCGGCCATTTCACCTGATTACAAATAAATCCTTAAATTGCAGCCAYAGCACAAAATGAGAGCATCAGGATTTTGAAAATTAACATACCTGCATCACACTTTACAGTAAGATGACATGCGAATAATTGAATCTTCCTACTATCGTACCTGGTTCAGTGCCAAGTCACATAAGCAGGTAGAGAGAAGATACTCTCTTGTACATTTGTTGTATATCTGCAGTGGTTTGTCTATAGCTAAATCTGATGGTGATAAATCTAGGCAGACAGACATCTTTCTAAAAATATTTCCAAATATTTCAAAAAATATTTATTTGAAGAATATTTGATTATTTTAGATAAATATTGTTTCTAGCCCTAGAGATTTAGACAATGGAGCATTTCAAAAATATTTGACATTTAAAAAGACAGATTTCCTTGTTATACTGGAATTTATTAGTGAATTGTCTAATTTGATAGCACTTCATAGCTCATTAGGTAATTACCCGCTTTGGGATTTTTAATACATTTTTTCCTTAGGGAAGAATTTAGATTTTACAGATGACATTCATTTTTCATTGAAAGAAAAATGTGTATCCTTCTTGATTTATAGCTAGTTACAATATTTATTTCACTCTTACCTTTCTATAATAAACATATGGTCCATTCTAAATAGAGAAAAACTCCGGAAGACCTGTATAATGTATTTATTGTTACAAGCATTTATTGTTACATTAATAGAAAATACCAGGAAAAGAAAGAATAATCAATAAAGGATATATCTATGGGTGCAAACTTCTAAAAGTGGAGAATAAGACATTTTGAAAATGCTTTATTAAAATTAATGAATAGGTACATCTYAGAAAAAAGCATTTTCTTCAGAAGTACATTCCTGGCTTCCAATAGTGGACAGAGAAAATTTTGTTTCTGTGTTAGATTTTGTAGATTGGGTATTCAAATTAAAAAAACATCCTGATCCTTAATGTACCATGTTTTCTGTCAGGGAAATATCATACCTATTGTATTGATGAGCCTGAAAGTCTACTTCTAAATCCCTGCATGTGACTGTATTAGCCATTGTACTTCGTAAGAACATGAATGAAAATGTTTATATATCTTTTTTCTTGAGAAAAGGTGTTTGATGTTTTGTGACAGATCACCTTGAGGTATCTTATGTACTCTGGGTGTCTCCAGCAATTTCACAGGTTTTTGTGTGTTTGCTTTGTACTATGATTCATTTTACTGGGGATGTTCCTGAATATTATTTACAGCCTCGTTTTTCCCCTTACTTTCATAAGTAATGTSTGTATGTTTGTGTAAAACCATCAATTTGTTGCCATTCAGGCATTCAGTGTCCCTAGCAGAGACTGTATAGCCACAGATGGAGATATAGCCTCTTCTTCTAAGAGCACTAACTTTTGGGGTATATTCTGCATTTTGCATCTTTACCTTGGCAGTACTTAAAAATTACAGTCATGAATCATATTTTRACTACTGGCAAATCAATGGAATACTCTGGGGGAACACAGCTGATAGCAAGTAATCTACTTTTTATGGAGAAATATGTATTAAGTTTTGTATGTGTGTGACGTGTCACATACCAATCGCAATTACAATTGAATGTGGACATTGTTGTGTGTGGAATCAGTCAGCAGTTGTATCCAAACAGATTTTATCCTTCATTCATTTTTTTGCTATCTCCRGAAGAGCATATTAATATTATATTGAGAGTAGTAATGCTGCTGTTGTAAATGACTATCTTGGATCCAAAGAACAGAATGTCATGCAGAAATGCCAACTGACTTTTTCTTATTTACATTATCAAGGATTTGCAGACATTTGCAATCCAAGTATTTGTGTACTAAAAAGTAGATTGGACTCTTAGATATGAATGCAATGTGTTTTATTTCATTATGTTCTTAATCTGTGATTGTACAAATCACTACATACCTGTTTATATAAGGAAGCTTATTCTAGAAACTTTTACACAAGCTTTTCATCATCATTATTTAATTATGATTGAATGAAGAATGCCACAGTGGTGACCACTTAGCTGCCACATAAAATGCTATTAAAATATTTTAATTTACATGACAGGATGCTATTTACATGACAGCAGCTGTTATGAAAAGAGGCATATTAACTAGAAACTAAAAACCACACTCTTTTGCAAAGCCAGAGAAACAAATTCTTCAGCATATTAATAAGACAATTTTTTTATTATTTTTATTTTTAATCAGATTATACAATATGATACTGGATTCTTTGTACAGAGTTATACTAGCACTCTATCTTATTTTATATCGTGCTTCTAATTCCACCTTTCTGAGCTCTGGCCCGAGGAAGTTATGGAATAGAAAGAGCAAGTGATTCCTTCACTAAGAACTGCCATATGCCCTCCTCAGGAACTCTTCCAAATTTTAATTCCTATTCMAATTCTTTTTCTTTTAGATCTATTATTGCTATTTTTATTAAAATTGAAAATATTACTGGAAAAAAAGAAACTATTTGGTGTGCTAATGGAATACTTTTCTCTCCCAGGTAGTATAGACAGGGATGACTAGCAGTTCCTAGCTCATATTCTGGAGTCTGCCTGTGCTATTCCACATGTGGTGCCATGTGACTGGCGCACATATTTTGGCGCACAGACCATGTCATATCCGATAAGCCCTTGTGAATCCGGAGGTAAGCACTTGGTAATCAGATTTGCCAGGAGTGGTGTTTTGCCACTTTAATGAACTGTTCATGCTCAAAGATTGGATCAGTCAAATCTAAGCTCAAATTTCTGTAAAAGCATAGTTTGCATTAAATATAGTTTAATGTTTCCCTACCCTCACTTGTCTGATTAAAGATGCACCAGCACATTCACTATCACASAGAGTGAAATTAAGAGAATTCAGCCACTGTCAAAGAGACTTAGCAATATTGGTGATTTTGGTCTCTTGAATCATTCTGTACCTAAGGACCATGGCAGCTCTGATGCCTGCAGTGATCTTCCTGGCAGTGAGCAGTGTTCTCTTATTGCCTTATCTGTGCCTTGCACAACTGCAGTTTTACCTTTTTTGCTTCCATCAGCAGTTGCCTGAGATTCTTCAGATATGTCACCTATTGCTTGTACTGCATTTAAACTCTCATGGCTCAAAATATCTCTATAACAGATAAGAGTATGGTAGACTGATTCTTAGACTGGTTTTTTTAACTTCTTTTAACTTGTTTTTCTCTTGCTCAATGGAATAATCTGTGTAAATCCTTCAGTTCTGTTTTTTATGGCTCTTTGCGCAAATTGTATCTTTTTTATTGTAACTTCATTTCCTGATAGCACTCCAAGAACTGCATGATTGCTCTTTAAAATATTTTGATTGCTCTTTAAAATATTTTATGTCCAAAAATAATATAAAATGACCTTGTTTTAAATTTGGAATTCTCAAACAATATATAAAGCAAACTAGAACATGAAGTCTTCTCTAAATGCAAATCCAACATTGAATTTAGATACATTCAAGCAAATTTTTTTTATGTGAGTTCTTTACTTCCTCAAGAAATCTTCTGAGATAATGTTAAAACTACGAAGTTTTATTAAAGTCTGCATGCCTCACTCATAACCTCATTTTGTCTTTGCAAGTAAAAATCCGCAACCAAATCCACAACCAATAGAGCAAGATGCAGCTGCTCTATTGCCTCATTCATAAAGGTTTTAGCTTTCCACTGTCACCACAGTTAGCTGATTGAGGGAAGTGAACATTTTGCTGGGGAAGGATCACT
This sequence comes from Eudromia elegans, assembly GCA_003342815.1. Classification (NCBI taxonomy): domain Eukaryota; kingdom Metazoa; phylum Chordata; class Aves; order Tinamiformes; family Tinamidae; genus Eudromia; species Eudromia elegans. The sequence continues at coordinate 1,868,700 of PTEX01000039.1, read as the reverse complement.
GGAATGAATTATGTTTTAGGATTTGGAAAATAGCTGAGGRTGTAGAATATGATCTTTGTATACTAAATATAGTTCTTTGGTATTTACAGCAAAATTGGTTTTGATTGTGTTACTCGAACAGGAGATTAATGATTTAAGAGGTCGGATACAACTGCATCTCCTGTTTACAAAGTGAAGTGATTCTATTTTCTAAAATAAATCTAAATAGCTGTACATGCTCTTGCTTGTGTGCTGAACATGAAACAAATTTTGCTTTTATTTTTTTACTGTCCATGGTTACAGTAAAAAATAATTTCCTTAGAATAACATCATATTATACTTTTTACTATCCATTTTAGAACATATGGKTTTGCAATTAATGTTTGTCTCATTACACTCCACAGATCTGAATGATCACTACAGTGTTCCCTCAGCATTGATTTTGAGATGTAATTTCCAGAACATTCTATCTTTTACCCTTCTAGAAAAACATTGGGTGATCCTGTGGCTCATTTCCTGGCCTATCTGATTGTGCAGGAAATTTTAGTCAACCCAGAATTCTTTTTCATTTGGGAGAAATTGCCTCTTTGGGTGTACTTATTTCTTGTTATTGGCTACAGTAGTAGACAACACAGAAAACTAACTTAAAGCAGATATCTAGTTTAAGAGAGCTAAAATTAGATAGCATACACCCTCGTATGTCCTACTTGAAGAACTCAGATAGACACTTCATAGATTTTGTGGTTTTGCCTGATGGCTTCTTATTTTTGCTGACTTTGCAGGCTTGAGCCAAGGTTAAACAAGCTCCTTTTAGCAGCACTCAGCCAAGCACTATCATGGTCTATAAACAAATGTGGCTTAAGCTTTTCTCATTTCAAAATTTAAACAAGGGAACTTTCTTGACAAAAAGAAAAAAAAAAAAGGATTAGCATTTTTCAGTCAGTTGTAAACATGTCCGTGACTTGCTTAAATGCCTATTATTACATAATTAGTCAAGTTATGTTTCATTATAAATGTTATACATTATATACTTTAGGACGTCATTGCCTCTTCTTTTATCTCACACAATCTGAGCCAGATTGGATTTTTAATATATGCCCATGTGCAGCACTGAGTGTTTTGGATGTCTGCACAGCTTCAGCTCCAATATTTACAAAGGTGTCTACACTTCTACATGTGTGGTTTCCCTCCAAGTATATCCTTTTGCTTTAAAGAAGGTTGCTATCCTGGGTGATTTATTGTTTAATACTATAAATACTACACAGACTGTTTATTTGTATTTCTGTGTGATTTTTCTCTGTACTTCTTCACTTCTACAGCAGCAGGGATGCTAWATCTAAGTGGTTCTTTGCTAGAAGGTATGTACTGGAGGCACAGAGATTTTGTTTGTATTGCAAGGATGGATGTGCTGTATGSTGAACGTGCAGCATTCTCAATCCCACAGACCTTGCCTCAACATCCAGGCTCTGATTCAGCATGGAAAGGAATAGGTTCATGTCTCACCCAACATGGTCATCCAAACATGCAGGCAAGATCTCAATGGATGTCCCTCCCTGTGGAGGGCCTCTCAGAAACTCCCAGGTATGCTTACAACTTATATGCAGTTTAAACTAAATTGCAGGTACCACATGGATGCTAGCCAACTAGAACTAAATTCTTCAGGTGACCAAAAAGAGCTGCATAGCATAGYCAATTTTTTCTTAAGCGATGTATTCCCCTTGGTTCCACATGGAAAACCAAATGTTACCGTCTGTAGCATTTTCCTTCTTCATATATCTAGTGCCTATATGGAATGTGAAAAGCATTTTGAAATCTATCCAATATTGTTTCACTAAATGAGGTCCAGTCATTTCCTTACTGAAATGCTGAAATATTTACCTGATTAAATGCTGATGGTATGTTCAATATAATTACTCAAATTAATGCAGTGATTTTAAAAGTGCCAAAACAATCTGTTGAAAACAGTTAATTAACCACAGATTTCTCCTAAGCAAATCAGGAAGATCCTTCCCCCACACCCTTAGGTAAAATCCTGAGAAAGGAAATAGCCTTAGAGTGCAAACAAGACTCAAAGTCCAACATCAGACCTTAAAGTTCATCAAATTCTGGCTGATTTGAACAGTAAGAAAATCTAATTTGGGGGCACAGACCTATTGGAAATAATGAAGCACCAGAGTATTTGGGATTTATTATGAACTTTCATCACAKTATTGCCAGCCACTTCTTGTAAATTTTTATTACCAGGAAAATACCAATGCTTTTCATATGACTGTTCCTTTCTGAAACTTGTATGTTTGCATTGGTTTTTCATTTCAGGTTTTGAGGTAGTTAGTTAATACTTCATCAGTATTTTAATGTATTTCAAAAAGTACCTACCCAAATTTCTTCTCTAACTTTGTGGATGGGACTATTCATACGTCATCTTCAAAATGACTGAAAGAGTAAATAGGGAAAAACAGGGAAAGAAAAAAGAAGCTGTCTGTTTTGTGATATTCTAAAGGCACTTAATGRACGATAAGTTTGGGCTGAAAAATTATGAAGTCAACACCAGTTACTCAAAGAAGCTGAACACTCAGCAGACCYAAATGGGAACATAACAGTGGGAAATCCATTCCAAAGACAATATTTTGAGAAATTTCCTATCAAAGCAAACAGTTTAAAATTAATGTACATCTATACATTTTAATCCAATATATGAGAACGAAGCTCTGTCCATTACCCGATAGTCTTTTTTTTGTAATTTGCTTCTGCACCGCTTTATCAAATTTACTTTTCTATTGCCATTTCTGTGATACAAAGGTGCTGAATTCTACATCAATGTTTATAGATAAGAAAGTAAGAGAATAGTAATACAGCCTCTACTCTGGGATTTTTACATGGAATGTATGGTATATAGAATTTAGGAGAAAGAGACATAGCAGACAGCAATGTAACTCTATTGCAAAAAACATCTCTGTGGGAAATGCCTAGCACATGCTTTTCTGCCTGACACAGTGTTTTYTTAACAGCCATGATCATTTGCTTGATTGTCCTGCTTGTTATCCGTGTGTGAAGGGACAACATCAAACAGAAGTGATTCTGCTAACTAATCTAATTCATAAAGTGTCTATTCCTCCTCCTGCGAGTCTGCAGAAAAATCCRAGCTTTTTCAACCAAACATCTGCCTTCAAGAAAAGCATTGAATACACCCTGCCACATCAGCTTACTGCCTTTGTGAAGAGGCCACTGCAGTCCCACAAATTATTACATTTATTTTCCTCTCAGCACTCAGCCTCACTTTCAAATGTGGCTGGGATATCAAGTGCTCAGTAGAGAGGAAACCTTGATAAAGTTCAACGCAGGACAGCTTGGGATCACCGTTTGTTAACATATCAGCAAATTCCTTTTGGGAATGTGCTGCTCAGCGTATTGCAGTCTGGGATCAATTGGTTCCTGTAAACTCGGGCTCGAATCATTTATTCAGGCTACACTCTTCTGAAAAACAATCTAGCAGTTTGAAAAGCTCTATGGTTAACAATGTGCCTGGAATTGTTAATGTCAACTTCAAGATGCAGAGATGAAGATCCTTCCATGACCCTCCACCTGAACAGCATGTTTCGTACTGCAGAAATGCATAACTGCYTTAAGATCATAAAGTGTAGTATGAACTGGACTTGTACACCTATTAATTGGTTTTGAGGTTCCAAGAATACAAATATCTATCCCATCGGGAACATAGMCCCTTTCAGGAGTTCCCCAAAGGAAACAAGGGAAACTTTGACCCAGTCTGTAAACACGTTTTTGTCTCACTGCCTACTCCTTTATCAGTAACTGATTTCTCTGTTGGGATCTTGCCAGCTATCAAAATCTAGAATAAACACAGTGTTGGTTTAATTTGATTCTTTTGGTCAGAAGGCAGGCCCTAGCAAAAGGACAGTAAAAGACAGCTAAACATTTATATGGGACTTAACATAGCTAAGTCTTAGATTTGCAGCAAASTTTTTGACATCTGTTTTCTGCTCTACTGCCCTAATTCCATGTTTGTATGTTGGATTCAACAACAAAACTACTATTAACTTCAGATGTCTTGTAACTAAAATAACCTGGTATATGCATACRAAATTGGGAATTTAAACTGAAGCATCAAATTAAGCAATTGAAAAATAGCATGTTCTTGGGAATGAACAGCTCCACCCATGCTGATTTAAAGGAGAAGTACAAAATACAGTTCTACATGAGAACTTACTAGAAAAAGTTTATGTGATTTCTTATATGAGAGAGAGRGAATATGATGTTTTCATTTTTTGCTTGAACTGATTGCCATCACCTATGATTGTTTTGGATAAGCAACGAACGCACTTTGGTTGAAAAAAAACACTCAGGTTACACTGGACATKAGCTTGATAGACCAAGATGAGCCTTTCTCTTGTTTAGCCTAAAAAGACCAGGCTTTTCATTTAAAGTGTGCACTTAGATTATATGACTGTTAACCCTCAGTGGATGCATTCACAGTGCACCTACAAAAATAAAATGAGAAGAAAAGAAACTTCTGACTACATTATTTGTATGCCAGATTTCTATGCGGAGAGGCAGCTGGAAGTTTAGTTGGTATTTTGAAGGAGATGCTCCTAAATACTTGAGCCAGCGTACTTACTCCATGATGCTTGCTTGACTGTGAATGTATCTTCAGGTTAGCTCTCTGCTTTGAAGATGGAAGAAATTACTGTCCTATAAGAAACATAATTCTTCTATCTGTTTTTACATTGTCAATATACTCCAAACAGTTCTGTTTCTTGCAAAATTGTGGAAAAAACAGTATACTTTTGCTCACTGTGTTGCCTTGGTACAGCTCTTAAAAGGCAAAACTAAAGTCCATTATGGCTACATATAACTAGGTTGATCAGTTGCTGTTTGCTGTAACCAGAGGTCCTTTGTGGGAATGAAGTAGAGGGGAAACCTTCTTTATCAAGGAATTTCCTATTTTCTTGTCAAGCTGCTCACATAACTAAAACTTCAAAATATTTATTTCCCCAAAACAGTTGAAAATGTACTGAGCAGAAACTTGATCTCTCTGTAGATATAAATCTATACTGATTTAACTGTTCTGGACTTACTTTTATGTGACTGGAGGAAGAATTGGGCCCATGATATAGCCTTGAGCCAGCTTTCAGACTCTAATTAGGAATCTACTGAAAGGAGGAAAAGTGCTTGTTATGATAGATAGTGATAGAAACACAGCTATACAAGCCAAGTACTCCCAGTGTAATAACACCACCCACCTGCACCTCAACAAAACACAGACTTAATGCCAAACATGATCAGGAGGCTCAGGCAGAATAATTGAAACAGAGGAACAATGTTTTAAGCAATGGCATTTTAATTTGTCGAGAACTAATTATGAAATAATCCAATGTGTAATGGATCTATCCAACAGTAGGGGATGAAAGGCTGAGTAATCAGGTATGGCTTCATAGACGAATCATCAGGAACCTGTTCTTCATTGCAGGATGAACTAATCTCTTCTATGTCTGGAAAAAAATAAGGATCTACAATCTGTGTCCTGACTTTTGAAGTCTCATTCTTTGTCTCTAATATTCACAAATACCAGAARTTTAAAAGGAAGAATTAGGGTTCTTTTTTAGGAATAATCACAGAAAAGCTCTTTTTTTTTTCCAATATAGAGTTGTTTATTCACTAATGTATGAATGTTGTATTTTAACTAGATTAGGATTGGGTTTAACTGACCTCGTTGGAGGCAAGGTGCATTTCATTCACGTAGTCTTTATTCTTCCCATTCATTTTTAACTGATTGACCAGTTTAAGCAGATATGATGGAAGAACTGAAATTTTAAGGACAGTTGAAATGATGCAAGTTTCATGAAAACTGGAAGCTGAATAGAGAAGAGAAGCCTACTTACTGCTTTTTCATGAGCAAAATTATCAGTTCAGGTTGTGTCTTATGTTTTTGCTACTAGCTATCCAATTAACACATAATCTGATGATCAAACTACAGCACAAGTTTCACAAACTCCTAACAAGAAAAGGGGAGAATTTTGAGAAATTCTGAGAATTATTAAAAAAGMTGTGCAAGAATGAAAAAGAAGATATTGAAGGATCACTAGGTAGATTACTGAGGCTGAGGATACAAGATAGAAAGGATATAAGCCAGTAGAAAACCAGGCTAAATAGTTGGACTTTCTACCCATCAGCAGTCATAAGCCACAGGAAGATACCAATGTTGTACTGCCATAGCTCTATCTGATGTAATACCAGGTCAACCATCTAATCATACAGTGCCTCAGATTCTCATAAAATAGGGATAAAATGCTTACTTTATGTGTTATAGTGAGCCCAATCATCCTTGTCAGTAAAGGCTTTGCAGCTTTACAAAATCTTACAGAAATGCAAATTATATGTTAATGGCACAAAAAAGTAATTGCGAGCAGACTTTACATAGCTCATTTAATTCATGTAATGAATTAAAGCTAAACTGTGACCAGCATTAATTTGCAAAACAACCATCACAAAGCCCATAGCTTACCCTAGCTTAAACACTGGAAGAATTAAGAGATAACTCCTCTGTTCCCCATCAGGTATTTCAACATCAGAAGACTCTAACCTCTCTCTCATGAACACTCAGCAGACTTCACCCACTGAAAATCTTATTGTGAGTTTAATTTCCCTTCTACTTGGTCTTTTACTTCTTTGAATGCAGATTATTGTCTACCAAGCTAACAATTAGGTACAACCACTAACCACTCACCACCCATCCAGCATGGGCTTCTTCTCAGAAYGCTTGTGCAATCTCGAGTCCTTCTGCTTTACATATATGCTATTCACAAATCTCTGACCATAAAACTTCCTTTTATTTGTAAAATAAATAAAAGTGAATAGAAGTAAAAGGCAAATAAGTAAGATATTTAAAAACAGCAGACACCCTGAATTTAAGGATGTAATGTTTCACCTCTAGCTCATCTTTTCYTTGGGGATTTTTGAGGGTACAGCAACCACACATGGAGGTAGGATACTCATGACCAGTCTCGGCTTGTATCAAGCAACAGCTGAACTGGTTCCATCTGCTGTGAAAGATGATCCATCGTTTGCACTTCCATGTCTCATGCTTGCTGTATCTCCATGAGATTTACTCCCTGTTAATATTTTTTTAAATCCCTGCTTTACCTCTCAGCTTCTTTGTCCAGTCCTCAGCAACTTTGGTAGCCCCCAATAGACCATCAGTCAATCAAGTTTGTGCTTGGACATGACTATCAAATTCTTAATGCTATAATTTCATTAACAACAAATGGAAATATCTGTCTGATTCTTCTCCCCAGTCTGGGTAACAAGGTAAACTATTTTGTCAGAAGTGAAGCTCTACWTATGAACATAGAGGCATTCAGGAGACATAAATGTCAAAATAGCTATGCACTCACTGATTTCACTAAATCATTATACTTTCCTCCCTCCTCCTCAACTATACACATTTGTAATCTGACSAAGTAGTTCTATCTTTGTAAGTCTTTGTCAAAAAATATTTTTGTCAGGCTAATCCTTTTATATTTGAGCAACTTATAGTGATATCACAGGAATATTAATAACAAATAAGTTATGGCAACTGGGGTACACAGAGATAGGTTTATACTGTGGTTTTTTGTAGGCTCACTAAATATTTTTRCTATGGTAGCCACTGTTGGCAACTGCTGGAATATGGTGCTGGTTGTATTTGAAGCCTCATTAATAGTAGAGTAGGCCATTCTGGAATAGCTCCTTGCAGATTCTTTAGACTTTGYGGAGGTCCCTCCTCATTCTATTCCAACTACCATAAATACCTCTGGTTGTCTTTCCAGCTCTCAGATAAGCAGCTGTTATTCCTTTTCTAAAATGACCTTCTCCACTGGAGAGGCCAGTACTTAGAATAGCTATATGTCTTAAATGATTGAAATGCTTTGCATTTGAATTTGCCCCACTCAGTGGCATAGGTTCTCTCCTCTAGCAAAATTGTTTCTGCTATGGCTTTCTTGTCCTTAAACTACGTTTGGAAAAAGGTGTCATTCTGGTACATCATCCTTCAAATTTTGATGAAAACTGCAGTTTGCTGGAGATCCATTCATAGAACCTTTCTCAGGATCAACAGAGACCATGTCATACTAGTCAGCAATGTAGAAATGGCTCCTAGTTTCAGAGCAGCTCAATTTTTTCAGAATTAATTTAAGATTACAAAATAATTAATTACAGTAGAAAAAAAAAAAAATGGGTCCAGAGGATAGTCATTACTAATTACAGATCCCATTGATGATCGTATCCTTCGTTACAACAAAGTTATATTAGKATATTAACTTTTTTTTCTTCCCAGTTCCCATATTTGATAGATCCCATTTAACAGCTTTCTAATATCAAAACTTTTGTTCAATTTTATGATGTTGTTTTCTTGATATCTCTGAGATTCATCTGTCCACACTGTTACAAAAAGCAGGATAGAATGGTTTGAACATTTTTGCCTTTACAGATGGAAAATGCTAGGCATTCATGGTATCTCTCTACCTTACCTCCATACCACAGTCCTCTATGAAATGTAACATGTCAGACCATTTTTCAGTAGTTRCTATGTTCAGACTGACTGCTTTCTATTTTATTACAAGTTCAGGTTTCATTTAAGCCCAGGATTATTGAAAAGTATATTAATCTTAACATTTAATACAAAACCAGGCAAAAGGATAGAAGAGTGAACAGATGGATTTTTGCACTTTTGACATTAACTAGATTAAATTATATGATCCTAACAAGGTGATTTAAAAGTAGGAAAAAAGTCAAATAAAAGACTTCATAAATACCATCACATATAACGAAAACAATATCAATRTTTATGTAATAAAATAGTAATTCAAACTTTTTAGTAAGGTTCTATATCTATTTCTGTAATTGTTCTAAGTAGGACTAAAAAGAAGATAAAGAGCATATTCTGTGTTCARTAGGTTCTCTTGCATTGTTGGGATCGTCTGCAACAAGATGCTGCACTTGATAYATGGAATTTCTTCCAATAACATCTGTATGAATCCTATGCAACAGAGAATTAAGAGTTGCTTGTAAACAGATGCTTGTATCTGTAACAGGTATTTCAGGCTGCAGACAGGATAACTAGACAGCAGTTTTGTAGAAGACTCACATTTGTTTCACAGGAAGAGGGAAAGTGTTTGCTGGCTGCCTAATGCCTTCTCCTTTCAAAGTCAGTATTAGAGCCACATCTCTTACTTCTGTCATGTTCCCCTGCTGGCATTTGAAACTCAGCTACTTTCCTTGATCAGATTCTTCAGGATTTTTTTCCATCTTCCAAAGCTCTGGTAGTTGAGCAATAACCGAAGAGCAGCTGGAGAGAAATTTGATACAGGCAGCAAGTAGCCGTAAATATTTCACCCATATTCTGAAATGTTCCTTTATCTTCAGTTGTGTAGAACTTGTACACAAGAAAATGTGCCCAGACAGATTCTGTGTGTTTCACATTTTAGTGTTGCATTATAAATACRGAAGACAGGATTAGCTACTGGTGTTAAACAGATTTGGGCATCATACAAAAAAAATGCTAGTTAACTAATAACTCAGTATACTTCCRGTAGTTGTCTGCATTAATACTTCTTCACAAGGAAAATGAGCACTTCGCCTTTTAAGTTATACTTATTTGGTRCATTTGGTATTTATATATCTGGTATATATTTATTTGGTTGTTTTTGTTAAGGATACTCCAGCTAGACCTCAACTTGGTCACACGAAGACAGGCACAGATACAAGAAATAGGATAAAATACTATATAAAATAATATAATAAAATAKATAAAATAAAATAATGGATGTTATTGGAAAAAAAGMCAACATCTACTGTTCGACTGAAGTGATGAGCCCAGTATCTCTGACTTTGTTGCCTTCTCTGAAGCTTATTTACTATGATTACACATGGCCTTGGCGCTCTGAACAACTTGTTTTGAGGACAAGAAAAACAAGACTTTCTCTAGAGCGCAATCCACCTTTGGACATGCTTGAGCTCAGATCTCAGCATTTCTGTATGCAGTGRGATCTGGCTGTGGAGCAAATCTCCTCACAGATGCTCTCCAAGATATAGAACAAAAAATAAAGATGCCAGAAAMCTTTTGTTATTGGTTTCTGTTCCTATATTTATTTTAGAGAGGAAAGGTAAAGCAAGTTGCTAAGAACAGTGGTGAAAAAGATGATCCTTTGTTGTAAGAACGTTATCGAAAACATTCAGGAAAACACCAGCCAAAATATTTTTTTTTAAACTGTAAGTCTAACACCACAACAGGAGGTCTACACAGCTTTGGTGGTAAATTTACTAACTGCTTACCAAACTTGCAAATTCATAGCAATTCTCCCCAGTCTCAACCTACATGATACTTTAATCGAGTTGCTCAAGCTAACACCAGTTCAACAAAAACAGGATTTAAAAGTTTAGGTAAATGTACATGTTAAAAAAAAAAAGTTCCAAAAATATTTTCTTCATTTTTGTTGCTTAGAGTATCAAATTCAATAGGAAGAACAGAAATTTATCTCTATGCAAAGCAATCCATAAACAGTGGTTTGTATTGTTTAAAGGCTTGCAGATTAAATTTTTTTTCACTGCAGAAAATTGTGAATGAACAGATGAAGAAGGAACACAACCCTGAACAAAACAAAGAGCTAGCACAAATAAGGATGTACGCATACAGAATATTGACCGTACTTCAAAAAATGACTATTTTCTAGAGCTATGTCAAACATTTTATGCTTAGTTTTGTGCTACCAGTCAGTGCTACCAGTCTCAAGAATTCTTGGGACATATGATATCAATGCATAAAAGAATTCTGAACAATAAAGAACTGCTAGTTTTGAAGACTTATATATATATATATATATATATTTAATTTTTTTGCTCCAAGAACTAAGTTCTATACTACCCAAATTACAGAGCTGATGGGATCAATGGGAACTTTTGCCATCATAGCAAAACAGACATTGGAAAGGACAAAATATATGAAAATTTCCCTTATTTTCAAATGGAAAGTAGCTAATAAATGAAAGACCCAAATAGAGAGAAATATTTTATAAGCAGAAGTGAAGAGTTCTTTTTGACTCATCTTGGAGAATGAAAAGTCTTTTAAGTCCCTTTAAAAGTGAGTTTTATTCTTAGTTGTGGCTTTTTTCCCAGTGGTGTTTTAGGGGATTTCTCTGTGGCAAAGAAACTTATTTTGGTTCATGCTTCATTTTGGAAAATTTTGTCAGGGAAAAGAACCATGCAAAGYCCTAGTAGAGGAAGTTTTTCTAATTTTGAGACTATAATCCAATCTTCTGGAAGGGGTTGAAATTGTCTCTGACTGGAAGTCTCAAAAGAAGGGAAARGGCTTTTGGGGAGGAGGGAGCATCCCCTTCACTTTTGAAAGCTGGAACTAAGTTATTTAAATAGAATTAGCGTTATCAGAACGACGAGGTGGAAAAAACACTGTTGCACTTGTTTATGATTATAAAGGAACTGTTTGAGCACAGTTTAATTTTTGTTTGGCTGCCTGTTTTCAAAAAAAGAAAATTAGATGAAATCAGTGGTTTTAAGAAACTCTAGGCCTGCAACTTCTTTTGGTTTCCAGGCTTTCCAACCTTTGCAACCTCTTKTATTAAATCAAAGATGGATAAGAAAGGTACATTTTTTTACCATAATGACCTCTACTACTGACAACAATTCAATAATAATTGAWTTCCTTAATAAAATTTTAAGCTACCTCAAATTTTGAGGTAGACTTCTATAACTTAATTTATTACACATGCTTGTGATTTTTTTTTAGTGCTTTCCCTATTGCTATGTTAAGCAGCCTTTAAAAAACACAATGAGGAAAATCTAAGCATTGGGAAACATAAAGGCAGTTCCAGTTCCTTTAATTCTTCCTCCTGAAGAGAATAGCAAAGGCTCGCTTTTTTCACAAAGATTTGTTCAGCTTGTATCTGGCAGTATTTCTTGAAATTATATTTGCCAATCCTTACTGAACTCAAAATGGCCCGATAAAATGCTGAATTTTATAACATAAGTAGAACTTACTGTGTTATGAATTACAGCAATAGTGTACTTACCTTTAAAGAGAAAATTAATGGATTGCATAGTCAAGTATTTTGTGTACTTACACTATTTTCATTTTTCACAAGTTTTGGAAGAGAAGGAAGTGGGATTGGGGAAGATCCTGGTAATATATCTTATTTTTGAGCAATGGATAGTCCTAATCTAGTCTGTTCATATTCCAAAGACTGATACTCCTTCTTGTCTTCAAGTGTATTATCTACATGAACACACCAGAGTATGAAGACTGGAAAAAAAACCCCAGTCTGATATTGAAGGTATGTCATCCTGTGCATGTCTATCAACACCTTTTAGTTTYTCAGATGCCTGTTTGGACTAAGTTTAGAAAATCTTATGTATGGCTACATTTCAAGCAAGCAGTTTATACTATATAACATAAAACGTGTTTAAATACAGTTTACCAGTGATGAAATGGTGGAAAATAAGTTCAGCTCCATAAACTGTAATTGTACCAGCTAGGGCCTGTGAATTCCTCATTCTTGTGCACCCATTTCCTGAACTCCAGGGATATAGGAGCAAGAAAAAAAATACCTATATTTTGAAGACAGCAGTCACTAAAATGCATTTGGCAGCTGGATGGGAAAAGTCATTTTGAACAGACATAAAACTGGGTAGAAAGGAAAAAGCCAAATATTCTCCATCATGCAGAGCTYGTGCACATTCCAGTTAAGTTAATATCTGAGTAAATAGGTGCCTGTTTACTCTAGTTGCCTTTTAGAGTTAGATTTCACTTGATATTTGTCAGTGTTAATTAAGCTCCCTAGCGGTTTATTACAGCATGCAATAAATAAAAGTGATGACCTCCTGCAGCCTTTTTTTTGGTACATGACATGGAAACAAACCAGAAATAATAGCTCACAGGACTAAAGAAAGTGGAATTATACAAATGCATACAAGCATTTGTGAGACAACAGTAAAATATCCATAGAAGCGTAAGAGAAATTCAGTCATACCTGCCAAGAATGACGTGCTGAGCTTTTATCATTTTGCTTCAGTAAGGTATTTGACACAGGAATGTTTAATGATAGTTAATGTTGGTTTCTGGCTTATGTTTAACCTCTGAATGTGCTAACCAGGAATGTTGGGAATCATYCTGATTTTGAAACAAAATTGAGCATTTCTGTGGGAGAGACTGTAAAGACTTGTGATCATAAGATATAAATGTGATGATAGGGAGTGGATTTTTCTGTGGTGCTTCCCCACAGAAGCACCTTGGAGTATTTTTCCTYTAAGCCAGCACAAGCAAATGTAAAAACTTCAGATGATGCTCAGGCCTGCATTAATACCAACAGTCAAGAATACTATATATGATAGGTGAAGGGATAACTCCTCCTGGGCTCAGTTTTGCTCCATTTCATACTGAAGAGATATTTCCAGCATCAGTAGCCTATTTGTTCATGTCTCCGCTTAAATGCTGCAGCATTGTGCTGTACCACTGACCAAATGTGTACAGAACCAAGAACTCCTTTTTGCTGTGTATTTAGAGAGACATGATTTTCTTCATTCTTTTTATATATCTAACTAAAATGTTATGTTAAGACTTRCTGCTAAACTAAGCTCTTGATTCACTTACTGTGAGCCAGTTGTCTTTTAAGAAGGTTTCAGATAAACAGTACATCTGAAAGTAGCAAATTCTGCAGTTATGTGAATCTCTTACCAAATGTATTGAAGTTTTAATTTATAAGATTCATCTGGGAATATTGAGGGAAATGAAAGAAAATTCCAGTACAAGATACATTTCARGGCTTTTTCAGTAAATCCTCATTTATTTACCAGAAAAAAAAAATCTTCATCTTGAGGGGAATGGGAGTAAGGAAGGGGGAGTTTGGAGGATGAGAGATTTTCAACTTCTGCTTTTTATCTGAGCTATGATTGTCAGAGGAACATCCCTTTTCTCTCAAATTCCCATTACATTTCTTTCAGCTGAAACATGAAAAAATCTGGGGAGATTTTTTAGTATTTATGATTTTGAAATAATTAATTTTTTGTGAAATTCTCTCTGTTGAGGTGAAGTTTCCGTTTCCAAGACATCCTAATTTTGTACCTACACCAGAAGAAGACTTTATAATCAAACCCACTATTTACCAGTGCAATCTGCTAAWATTGTTTCTAAAATCAGATTAACGACACATTGTGAACACTAGTTTCAAGGACTGGTTAAATATCTCAAGGTTATGCCCATCTTGAATCTTGGAATACTAAAAAAAGRAAAAAGAAAAAAACAGAGAGACATGGCTAAGGCTAACGGCCCCTAAAATKAGACCTTACAGCTGTGTTTTGGTTTCTGGGGGGTGTGTGTGTGCATGAACACACAGATCACCTGTGTTTTAGGCCTCATGCACTATACAAGAAAGCTTGGGTTTTTTTGTTCCCCTCCCAGACTATTATACCCTTTGTTAGAACATAGTAGGCTTAAGGGGAAGCATTATATATTTTGCATATGTGCATCTAATAGCTGGCATATTGCATACGAACTGAAAAAGTAGTCACGGACAGAACTCCCTGGAAGGGTTTTGARACTCATAGCTGAAATCCTTACCCAGTCTCAGATTTGGTCAAATTTTTCAATTTGATTTATGATACACAGCAGTGTAAAAAGGCAGCACATTCTACTGGTGTCATGAGACTATGACCCAGAGATATATCACCTCTGGAAACCCCAGGAGGGAGGTTGCTCATTTTTGTTYATCTGTATTTTTCATGTGAGCCTCTGTATGTCACGCTTCTGCCTTTCCTGTGGTTTCACTTTCCAGGAGGGCGTAAGTTCTGCTCTAAATTACACTGGCTGCCAGTGACCCCAGCAGCGCCTCAGGGAGCTGCAGGATTGCCACACTGTTCTGACTCACACAACGCTCTCATGAGGCCAAAATTCTTGCATTTGGTGCAGGGAGTTGGTGATCCCGGACTCAGCTCAGCAAGCACAGGCTGAAATAGGTTGGTTTTGCCACAGCCAGCCCAGACACAGGTTGGTTTCTGCAAAGGTCCAGGTACCTGCTTTTAAATCCCTTGATGTCCAAAGAGAGGCATTAGGACCCGCAGAATGAATTTGAGGAGTCGATAAATTCAGCATTTTACAAACTGCATGAACAGGACAACTGAGTAACAGTATTTTTATTTCTATACAGTTTATTCATCATATGGTTAACCGCATGTTTTAAGGCAGCTGAGACTACCGTGAAGCTTTAGACTTAAGTAATAAAGACAACTTTTATCGTGCTAGTAGAGGACAATGCAGAAGAAGCATCTAAATTTTGGCTTGYGCTATTTCCAGAAATTTAAAAAATAAATGTATACATTCAGGAAAAAATTCTTAACAGTGAGGGTGACGGAGCCCTGGAACAGGCTGCCCAGAGAGGCTGTGGAGTCTCCTTCTCTGGAGATCTTCCAAACCCGCCTGGATGCCACCATGTTTCCCGTGCTCTAGGGGTCCCTGCTGGGGATTGGACTGGATGATCTCTAGAGGTCGCTTCCAACCTCAACCATTCTGTGATTCTGAATGATGATGATTCTGAATTCTTGCTTCTCTGGAAAGTGAAGAGTGTATGATTATTTCCTTAGGCCTCTTTAAAAGATCTATGTTGGCTCTTTTGGAAAATAAATATTACACTGATCTGCCAAAAGTTGAAAATTATTATTCTTTTTTCTACAGCCAATCTCTCTCTCTCTCTCTCTCCTATCAACCAGAGGAAATTAGCTGTTGGATGAAATGAAAAAAAAAAAAGGAAAGAAAGTTGTTCTGACTGGATATAGAAATATAATAAGTTACAGAAATATAATGACATATTCCAAAAGGCCGAGCTGCTCTTATCCTGTCAAATCTGAATCATTGCTTATAGAAGACTTGGTAAAAACAATAAATTTACTGAATGAGTATGTGCTTCCCATATATCAACGTAAAAAAAATAGTAAAATGCAACCAAATTTTCATCCCAGTATTTTATATTTCTAGAAAATGCTTTGCCTGATATGAGAGAATTCTGTTGCCAGAGGAATTCTGTTTCCATCAGCATCAGGCCTACATGAGAAAGCCAACAAGACCACGATCCTGAAATCTTTGTAACAGCTCTGCCGCTATTCTGGCCTTAACGCACCGTTACTCTTACTTTTCCTAGAAGATGCCAGGAGCCATCCCTCGTTTCCTTCATTCTCTGTCAAAAGGAACTAATGTGGCCGAATAGCATTTACCAGGCTGGTTAAAACTGAAGTTTTGATTTTCAGTATGTACTTTCCCTTGGGCAAACAGGCTTTGCAGAGAAATTCTAAACACAGCGGCTTTAAGGATGTCCCAAAACCAAGAACACTGTTAGCATCTATGAACAAAACACACACTTTTTTTTTTTTTTTTCCTTCCCAAAAGCTCTGTAATATAAACAGTCATATGAGAGAAGGAAGTGGTAAAAGGCACCAGACTGGAACTTGAGGCTTGGGTTCAGTTCCTGGGTTAGCAAACACTTGTGATTGTAGGCCAGACTTACAGGTATGACATTTCTCTCCCTCGGAGGGATATTAGGCAACGTGTGTGCCCGAGGTGTGGGCTGGCAGGGATGACAGCGGGCAGACCCTTGGGGAGGCTGCGGCAGGGCTGCTTTCCGCTCCCGAGGCATTTCCATCAGAGCTAACACAGACACCTCTGTGCAGAGTACCTCGGGAGCCCAGACAATTCCTGCTCCTCAGGTTGAATTGCTCCTCAGCTTTGCACTGAGAGCTTCACTCACTGGATATTTAAGATTTTAATTTGAAGCTATGAAAATCAGTTACTGCATGGGGGGAACAAAAAAAAAGACCTCATAGTAAAAGAATGAGGAGACAGATTTTTTTTCCCTCCAGCACATATGAACTCAATTTCAGAGAGAAATGAATCTCAGGCTGCGAACACACGGGGAGACCCCAGAGGAGTCAGAACAAAGGGGCTCTTAGACAACAATCAGTCATTCTCTCAGCCCACAATTGCAGCAAAATGGTTTTGTTGTAAAACATTTGTCTGACACATGCTTGTAAATCTGCCAAAAGGGATATCCTACTTAAACAAAACAGACATTAGCCTCGAAAGCGGGGCTTCAGCTCCAGATACTCCTGATTATTTTTCTTCTGCAACTTTTGTTTAGTTAATACAAGTGATTGGAGAGCACCTTTCAAACAAAAGCATAATCACAGTTTCTCCATGATGCTCCAGCAGAAAACACCCCATACCACAAGACCCTGGGGAGCTCCAAGGCCCTGCCTCCATGGGGCACCCAAATGAGGTGCCCCGATCCCATCCTGTCCTTGAACCCTCCTAGTGCAGGGAATTGGCTGGTCACTGCTACCTGGCTCTGAGTTTGATTTTCCTGCTCACCATGCCATGCAGGATTGCTGTAGACTTGCCTAAAGGAAGCAAGGACATAGCCCCTGCTCTTTGACCCCAGGCGTTTTGCAGCCCCACAGGTTGTGTTGCTGGTCCAGGCTCACAGAGAGCCACACACAGGGGTCTCCTAAGATCCTCGTGTCCTCTGCTCCTCGTCTATGTGTGCAATCCCAAGTTCCCAGCTCACGGGCAAACGTGCTGTGAAACCACAGCTGAGCACTCTCCAGACAGCCACCCAGAGTGGCACTACGGGAAAAAGAAAAAAAAATATAGATATACATAAAAAATGATTTCTAAAATGAAATGAAAGCAAAAAGAAATCAACTATAAATTACAGGACAGTCCTCAATATTTAGGTCTTCTATGGATCCAACTGAGCTTATAACATGTATGTTTTAAATCAGTAYAGCTGCACTTCCTGGAATTTCAAAGAAAGGAAGGTGAGAAGTTATTATGGGATTAAAAATAAAAGAATTATTAAATCTTTGTTATATTTCCTYTGTTGTAGGAGAAATATAAAGCAAACTGCTTTCAGGTAGGAATSAGTCTTCAAAGTCAAGCAGGATATATTCTGTTAGGTAGATAATGTAATTGGTCAGTAGAATTCTGTTCAAACAAACCAAACAAGATCCATGAGCAGAAGGGAAAGAAAGRAAGATAGAGAACCTTTGAACGTGCTTTTATAAATATTTTATTTTGATATAAAATTCACCAGCTTTCAGTGAGATCCTTGCATAAAACTACAAAGACAGACAATTAAAAGCCAATTATCAAAAAGGCTTTATGGGAGAGGTAAGATGAGATAACAATCCAATCYAGTGATTTTAAAGGCCTTTAAATAAGTTATTGAAAGCTATTTTAAAGAGCTCTCTGYTAGAGGGATAACATCTCAAGACACTCAGCTTATATTGAAGGGAAGGAATTCAACCTTAACTAACTTGCTGGAATTCTTTGAAGATATTGCTGCCATGACAGATAAAGAGAATTCTAATTTAATTAGGTTTAAAAAGATAGTTAGCATTGTTCCACATCAAAGATTACTGGATAAAAGGTATAGAACAAAGCATAAGGGCTAGTGTGGGATAAAAGTAGTCTCCAAATGTAAAGAACAAAAGAGAATAATACATATCTAAGAGTTAAAGAGGCTACATATTATTGCAGGCTTAAATATATGCTTTGGACATTCWAAAAATATTAAGTTATGTATAATTTGAATGGAACTTTTAAAAACCAAGGCCATGATTTCCGATGGAATATACTTTTGTGTTGTTTAGCCTTCAAAAATTTACTTGCTCCATGACATATGGCAAAATTTTCCCAGTTGGTTAAAATGTGATCTCATAGGAAAAATATGGATTTCTTATGATTTTCCCTTGCCTCAGCAATGCTTGAGTGCAAAACCAAAAGCCTATGTCAGACCTTAGTGCTACACTGGTCTGAAAGTAAGGCCACATGCATTTGTCATTATTTAATTCATGCACTAGAGCATCTTCAGCATTAGTCTAACTCAGTATTCAGATTTTAAAAGCCAGAATATTGTAACACTCCTCGCAATGCAGACAAATTGCAGACCTAAACTGTTTGCTCACTGTTTCGCTCCACTTTTAAACTACAGACAAACAGATTAGATTTCTCCCAAGTTCAAAAATTAGAGCCCATAAGAAATGCTTCCATTCGAACTGCTTTATGCCAAGACTTTGTGCAATGTTATGAAAAAAAAATTGAAAGGTAAAGCAAAGACATGTTTAGAATGAGCTAGAGGARCATGGAAATGAAGGGAAGTTAGTTTCAGATAAACAAAGGGAAAGAAAAGACTGTGAATATTGACTTGGACAGCCTCTTCCTGCCCCTGTGCTGAACATTTCTTATGCTGCCTTCTCTGCCATCTAATCATTACTCCAGTTAAAAAGGAATACTTTCTCTTATGTTTTTCTTTCCATAAGTATGATAAGTGTTACTGTTCTAGGCCTTGCTAGAAGTAAATTAGCGATATCCGAACCAAGAGGAATAAAACACAATGCATTGCTGAAAGCAATTTTGATTTTGGAGACTGTGCCTCGCCTCTGCACTTTTGGTTATGATGAAGTGATTTTTTTAGTACATTTAAAAGATAAACTGCAACTTTGAATAGTATTATTTACAGAATTACACCCAGAATCACACCATCCTCCCACAGATTCAGTTTGTGATTTGTGGAAAGAAATCGCTCTTTAGTGTGTATTWCAAGATGAAGTCAAGTGAGCAGGCTCCTCTCTCTAACAGAACAATATTTTGTGAGTGACTTGCCAGAGATGGCATCTCTTGTCTGGTACAGTAATTACAAAGCACAAAAATCTTGATAATCAATCCAAATTGCATAGTAATTCCTTTCATGATTTTCTTCAGTTTGTTTTAATAAATCTTAAGCACACAGCCTACAAAAACTTTGCAATCCAAATGAGGGCAGTTTTTGGACACAAACAGTGCAGGAGTCAGATTACTTAGCAAAGAGCTAATTATCAAAGAACATGCAACACMGAGACATTCTGTCTGTGCAGAGAAAGCCCTGCAGTTATTATGAAGAGGACAAGTTTTGGACAGCTGGTGCCCTAACTGCTACAAGCACAAGCACCCATTTCTGTAGGTTATAAAGAAAAAGTTGGCATCCATATACATCCTTTACCAGAACATGGACTACAACACAGGAAATGATGTAACATACAAGTATTTTCCTCTGTTTAACTCCAGATGCTTATCTGCTTGCTATATGCCTCCAATTGTAAATGGTCTGATGACCCTTGGGGTTCACCACCAGATTGGCTTCACTCTCTTTGCCTTAAGAGACCTGTCCTGAGCAGGCAGAAAAAGTAAAAGCAGCAATAAGTCTGCAGCCTCCTCCTTGGGGCTATCAGTTACTGGAGAGTCAGGAGTCCTGGAGGGTAGTCCAGAGATTAATCAAAARTTTAGCAGAAGTTTAGGGTATTGAAGCTTTGTGAGAATAGACCTCTTATGAGCAGTCCAATATAACAAGGAAAAGAGAGGGGAAAAAAGGGAGTCACGGCTCTGAGCTTCATTCCTAGAATGAAAAGCAGTGGTTTTGGTGATGATGTTGTTTGCACAAACCTCATTTCCAGTAGCATAAATAAGGAGCAATTGGACTTTGGTCAGAGAAACTAACCCCCAATAAAACTGCAGTGACATCAATCTGAGACCACAAGGATCACACTCTGTCGGCATGCAGAATAGTTACGATCCCACGCAGGTGATGTTTCCTACGGTTAGAAGTTTCAAATAATTCATTGTTAAACTTTCAAATCTTTCAAATCCTCAAGTCTATTTAATTTATTGACTGCTCAAGGTCAGAACTTTTACCCTCTGGAGTACCCTCATGTCTTACTCTATATGRACCAGCTGGTCAGTCAACCAAAAGTTACTGTGTACAGCCTGTGYTTTCAAAAAAAAAAATCTCCAATCCCAAGGGAGCTGCCCCAGCATGCTGTAGCTGTCCTGACCTTGTCTTTGTGTCCCACCTTCTGTGACTGATATGAAGCAGATAAGTTGAAGGGTCTTGCCATCATCTGCCACCAAGGCTCACAGCAGCCGGAGTCCAGACCACTGACAAACACRGTGTAAGGACTGGGTTGACATTGGAGCACTGACTCAGCAAAGATTTCAGCAGTTTGGTGAAAACCAGACCTTGACTTTACAGTGAGATCTATTAATACAGACAACAYCCGGGAAAGTTTCTGACACAAATACAGATTTCTGTCCTTTTTGCTAGTAGTATGGTGCTTGTAAATTTGAGGAATGTGTTCAAAAAGATGATAGGTAAGGATATATTACAAAAGTGGCCTCATGCTGTAGTAATTCCCCCGTGAATGGAAACTTTACTTGCAAAGGACGTTAATGTCCCATATCCATCCCCTAATGCTTTATAAAGTGTTCAGATGAAATTAGTGACTCTGTTACCAGATCCCAGAATAYGGAAACAATAGGATTCCATAAATTAAAAACAAAAACAAAATCAAACAATCAAAAAAAATATACAGYTTACTGACTTGCCATGAAAAGTCTTTCTCATACCTCTTGTGTCTAGTCATATTCTTCATTAGGGACTGGAATCTAAAATGAGACAAGAAAAGTCAGAGTCTTTTAGACCACTGCTTTTATAAAAAAAGAAGAAGAAAAAAAAAGGTGCTTTCTGCATTCAGATTTTTCTTTCAAGGAATGGGTGACATTTTAGTAGGCTRGGCTCATTTGCTTGAGCAGAACAAAGGAAAATAAAAATAAACAGCTGAAAAACAGAAGTTACTGGAATGCATAATACTCAGCACTAACATGGCACAAAAKTCATTGCCTATATATAGCTCTTGTTTTGAGACACAGCTCAGGCACTAGGTACAATGGCTCACCCAGGAAAGTGCTTGGCCTTGCATTTTGCCTCTGAAAGACTTTTTGTTTTTTTGTTGCAACGTCAGTTGCCCGGGAAAATGGGGCTATTTTCAGCAGTTTGGCTCTTTTATGCAAGAAAATACCCAGTGTTGTATGACAGTTTGGTCTGTGACCACAAACTTAGACATTTAACAAGTGACAAGGTAAAAGTTTATGATTTTGGTTACTCAGATTTATCCATATTTCTCTGCCTTTATATCTTTGCTGAAGCATGCATGGTTACCATGCAAGAAAAGAGTTTTTGGTATAGTAACAGACCTGCAGTATCTCACTCATCAAATGACAAGTCTTTGAGGAGGTAAAACACTCCAATTTACTGGTATCTAATCTTTTTAAATCTTTTTTTGCTCCCCATGTGCCTCATCATCCTTATTTGAGTCATATTAAGTTACACTTAATAAATTATGAATTGATATTTTCTCTCTTTTTTTTTTTCCATGTGTCACAATACTRTTTTTTTCCATTTCAGTAGAAGGTAAGATAGGTTGAAATGTCAGGGACTGGAACAGTTGGAGAGACATAAAGAAACTGCTGTATGGGGAGGGGAGGAACAAAAAAAGAGAGAGAGGGAGAGAAAATTATGTTGCACATAACATATAGACGATACCTCCAAAAAGCATGCAATATTGATAGCAGTCCAAAGATTTTGATAATTTGTATAAACATAACCCAACTCCTACACTGCACCGTGTGGACTGGTACCACACAACACTCCTCTGCAATACAACTCAACAGTGCTTCAGCAGTGCATCTGATGGGCTAGAATATACCTCTGTAGGGGCTGCATTCATTTTGTGCTTTTGGTAGAGCTCCTGGCAAATCTAAGTCTTCATATATACAGAAGGCAAGCTGTGTTCATAGAGAAGACACATTTGCCCAATACCCTCCTGCACAAAAGGGCAGGCAGAGYCAAAAACTGAATTCAAGATTGTAAGCGGGGTGTCATTTACTGATCACAGCTGAACTGTGATGGATAGAAAAATCAATGAATATACTGAAAATATTTTGACTTTGCTTAAGGGTAAACTCATTATACCTTTCTGCTTAATAACAGCAATTTCCCTGGGTGTAAAAACAAACATATCAAAKCCATCATCTTTAGTTTTTATTTGAACTATATCTCACATCTATGCTCTCTCTGGTGTCAAGAGGACAAATACTTGGAARTTTATTTTGAGAACAGGGGAACCTAAGGAATGCCCTATGCAGTCACCTCAGTGGTCCATCTACCCCAGTGCTCTGTCTCCAGCACTGRCATCAGGAGATGCTTATTAGGAAGACACACGAGCTGAGCCTCTTTCTGCTAGTTCCCGTCCTCGTGCTTCCCCAGCATCCACAGTCACTGGACTGAGACTGCTCAAGAGTGTGTGCCTGCCTTCTCCCTTTGAACATTGAGACGTATGATGGTCATTTTGCAAGAACAACTAAAGAAAGCCCAGGCCTTTTTGAGACCAAAACCTGTAATCAAGCACAAAGATAGGATAAAAAGCAACAAAAAGTGGAGAGGAAGAGAAAAAAAAAATGAAAATGCTCTTGGTGATTCAGCAAGGTAGAGT